>JAEBUN010000050.1:0-255003 GCA_023014365.1 Lepiota brunneoincarnata
GCTGTTGAGACCTGGGGTGCTGCGGAACACCCCATGTTGATCGGTGTTAATTAGGGCAGTATTCATGCCTCAAGGCCTGTTCATACAGATAGTGGAACCGACTAACAGCCCACCCATGGATTCGATTCATGAGATTGGATTTGAGTATAAAGAGATCCCAGGAGCTGCTCTGCGAGTAAGGTGCCATCCAAACCATCATGCAGTTCAAGTTCTCCGCTCTCTCTTTAAACCTCCTCGTAGCCCTCCAGGTCATTGATGCTCGTGCTGCCCCTCAGGTCGGTCTCGCACCACAATAAATACAGACTATTGTGCGGATGTAGTGCCCACACAGGAATCAAGAGTTTCATCGCGCGAGGTGAGCAGAGGTCATCGTAAAACTTATTGGACATTGCTCATTCACTTTCCAGGCTGCTGATTTCCTTGCCTCTCACGAGGAACTCGCGCGGTGGCTCGCTGACACAGACGCAGAGCTTACCTTTGTCGGCAAGCCCTTCAACCCGCTTGCAGGACGCTCGGCACAGAACACAGTGGTCGTTTACTGTAACCAGGTCACTGGTACTTTCTGTGGCGGGCAGTGCACAACGTACAATGGCGGCGCAACGTGCCTCAATGCGCCGGGCACGCAGTGCCTGAGTGCGACCCACGATGTTGGGTTCTATAATACCTCAGGCTGCAGGGGCACTTGCAACCAGCTCTCAGGCTGTCGAGGCCCAATGGACCGTAACTTCTGCTACACTCCTGGTACTCAATCTATCGCGGTTTCCAACGCTTGAATGTCACGGTAGCGTGAGTTGGGGAGGAGTTTTATTAACCTTACGGTTGAAACCAATACTGTAGGCAAGGTCAGAACCTTGGCTCTGTGTTTTTTCGGCGGTAGGGAGACGTGTAAAGAGTTTCATGTAGGGTATATTGTAAGGATTTAAATGTCCCAATTGACTGTGAGATAATTGTCGTCGCGCTTCGTGCGACCACTCAAGTGGTCACCAGTGATGCATTGATGGTTCGAAAATAACTCCAATTCCGCGAGCAAGTAATCTTTGGTTGAGTTGCTTTTGGTAGTGGACAGAGCGGACATATCGCCTCGGAGGAAAGGGGTCTCGCGGTGGAGGTCGTGTGGATATTTTACCAAGCAGCTTTCTCTCATTCGCCCATCATGGGAATGGCGAGCATCGGATGGCACGGGGAGGCGCATGATCACTGGAGAGGAAGCCAGTCACATTCCATAAACCTGGCCTTCGACACGGCCTTTGAAATTTGAAACATGAACTATTTAGGCTGGCTCCGTGGCTTGAACCAAACAGCTTGCATCAGTTCAATCTCGATAGTTTGGGGTCCGTGGCGATCGTGTACCAATTGATCCTGTATACACTGTACAGTGGGATTTTGGGTTCGGCCGCAGGTAAATTGCTGGCATCAAACCAATATCTCTCGTCCCGAGTTTTCACTGGTGGGTCCCCATCTGACAAAGGCATCTGTGAGGGAAATTGCACCTGCTGAAATTTCCATTTTCATCCTCATCGCATCCCTGATTTGGATCTTTATATTTTCTGTGGATGAATCCGAAGATCTTGTACTACATACCTCAATGCACTGAGAATCTCGCGAGGCAAGTCTGCATTTCTTTAACAGTGGTATAATAATGCCTCACTGAATGTCCTGCAAATAGCTACCCGAAACCTTTCAAGTGTGTGGTTTCGCCTCGATCACAGAAGCACAACGGGCTGGTGTAGCCTGTAGGACGCTATGACGAATGAAAATTATTACTACATGTCCTCAATATATGACTCCTTTGAACCTCCATTTCTGTTATAAACTATCTATTAAGAAAGTTGCTAGGAGGTCTTCTCCAGTTCATCCAATATTGCTGGTTGGTATATGGGATCGCTGTAAATTTCAGACTTAGACATGTCGCTCTTGCTAATGCCTCACATCATCGTTCGTGGTGCGTCTGCAACGGAGTGGATCCTCCACATTCGGGTGATCTTCGACGATTGTATCATAGCGAGTAGCACGTCCCTCCGTGGTTACATTCTAGTAATGACTATTGGTGAAGAAGACAAGGGAGGTTTTATAATAGAGGGCTCATAGTCCCCGCGTTATCATTCGTGGATAGTACATCATATGACTAGATACGTGTTTCTCTGTAGATGGTCGCAATAGTAGAGAACGGCCGGTCCCACGATGAAATCAGCAAAAATTGTCGTTCAAAAAATCTACTTTGCTCTACTGGATTGCGCTCTAAATGGATCTACAGATCTTCCCCATTCCATCCCCCAAAATACTCGCTCAACCCATTCAAAAGTCAAGAAAATAATAGCCACTACTCGGTATCGATCCTAGCCACCGTAATTCCACACCCAGCATACAACCCTCTCACCCCACCCCTTCCCATACATCTCTCTAAACGTCCCCAAAAACGTTGCCGGCTTCGCATTCCCAAGCTTCCTCCCCCCCCTCCCACTCATCGGCCTCAACTCCTCCTCAGTCTGCATCGCACTCTTCACCGTATCCGCAGGAAACAAAACCAAATTAAAACATCGCACCCGCACACGCACCCGAAATCGCAGGACTCCATCGGCTTGAGCGCAGCTTCCAACCTCACACTCGCAGACTCGGGCGAGATACCCTGTTCGCGAAGACGTCGAGAGACGAGGAGCCTGGCGGACGTATGTCTTTGTACCGAACCATGCTGCGCCGCCACCAGTTTCAACGGATGAGGGTGGCCGGTTTGGCCGAGCCAGAGGCCGCGGACGCCAGTTGTGTGCGGAGGATGAGGTGAGGACGGAGATGGGGCCAGGCGGTCGTTTGGGAGGAATAGTTCTTGCCGAGACTGTTGCTGTTGCGGGTTGTTGAAGAGGCGGCGGATTGGGCAACAACAAGTTGTTGTACCTGCATTTTACATTTCACCAGTTCCACTGGGGTCCTTGTGTCCAGGTAAGGAGATGAGATGACGGGAAAGAAGGAGAAGGGAGAGAGAGGGAGAGGGAGAGCTCACAAGACGAAACTCGTGATAGCACCCGCACCGGCAGCGGCAATCGTAAGCTGTGAAAGCGGAAGCTGGTATTCAGGTGACTTGTTCGTCACCTTCTTGATCACATTCTGCAACTCGCGATACGAGAGAAAGAGCGAGGCATTTTCGGCCATGGCACCTGCTACAGGTGCGGGTAAGCCCTATACCAAATACGTGCCCACCTCATGTGAGTTAGATGGGAGAGGAAAGGAAAGTAGATGCTCACGCGATACAACCCTCGAAACCCCTCATACTTCCACGTCTTGTACAAACAATCCAAAGGCCCATTGAACCTCGCAGTCGCGTCTAGCACCTGTGCCTGCAGCCGGACCTTGGTCAAGTCGAATGGATGCTCAAACACTTTCGACACCATCCCCGCAATCTGCAAGAACAATCTGAGTATCACTGGTGTGTAGTTATGAGGAAGAGGACGCACACCACCAAACAAAATATCCTTTGCCACTTTTACAGTCGCCGAGTCCTCTGTCCTACCACCGCCAATGTCATGGTGCTCGTTCACCATCTCTGCGTCTCTTCAAGGTGTATAGTATCTCTCACGGACAGTCGTCGTTGTGTTCAGACTTGCAGCGATGGCATTGAGAGGGGGTGCAAAGAGGTAATGCAAACGAGTGGATGCAGGGTAACCTTGCTGTAGAGCTAACAAATTAAAAGTCGTGTGTTAATGCTCCGGCCTGGCCATTCCCCCGATCACTCCGGGCCCCTCGGAACTGATTCTCCGGAAACCGCTCAGGTCCTCATCTCTATTGGGGGGGTATACTTTATGCTGGCCAAAATGCTCTACCTAGTCCACAGACTATTAAACTGAGCCCCAAGATAAACATTAAGTCATTAAACGAGTGGTTGATGGGTCAAGGTCAAACAGAAACCCAGCTCCACGAAATCATCCCGAAGACCTAATTGATCTTCATGCATACAGCAACCCAGGTTACCAGTTCCATTCGTCGTCGTCATCGTCCCCCGTCTGCTTCAAGGTCCTTGCTACATCCCTTGGCAGGCCCATTTCACTCATACCAGGACTCGCCCCAGGTTGGGTCTGCTTGTGTGTCTTCGCAGGGACTAACAAGGCAGTGTCAAGCCTAACCGTATCCTCGTCGTCATCCAACAACGATGTCGGACTCGGGCTCGGGTTGGGTGAAGCCGGTGATGACATGGTGACACTCGGTGTGCGTACAACGCTCGCACTAGTCGCGCTAGCGCCAGCAACTGTCGAAGGTGGAGGTGACGTCAAGACAGATACAATGGACTGTGACACATCCGCTAATAAGAGCGAGGCACGCTTTTGGCTCTTCGTGAATCTGTCCAGGAACCAAGACAATGAATGAACGAGAATATACTATAAAGGGATATGTAAAACGCACGTAGAACTCCGTTGCAGCTGTCCCAACTTTTTCCCCACACTATCCATCCATGAGCTGACAGGGGGCGGGGAAACAGCACCAGCCGCAAAGGAGCCAAGACCTGGTATCGAAGCCATTGGAGGCAAACCTCCTACACCGTTGGAATTCAAATTCGACCTCTTGCTTGTCGAGTCTGCTACAACTTCTTTCCTAGTCCCATCTAACGGAAGGAACGAGGGGGACGCAGAACGGGGCGACGGGCTGGCATTGGCCCCTCTTAAAGGTGGAGAAAGTAGCGCGGACGGCGAAAGTGTCGAAAAGTCCATGTGTTCTGGATCAAGTCGCATGGAAGCATCGCGGGACCTCCGGCGGTGTGCTTTTATCGCTTTAACACTCGAACTCCACGTTTCCCCTTCTACACACAAATCCAGCTCGCCCTTGCCCCTTTCTGCTGTACCATCCTGGGGTGATATCGGACACGGCCGAGATTGGTGACTTTGAGACCGTTGCTTTCTATACTTCTGTTTGTGAAACTCGGGATTTGGGCTCATGGTTGGCGTGGCTCCTGTGTCGCGCACCATTAAGACTTGGGCATTGTCGCTACTGTCCTCATCATCCTCCTGAATTTCTTCTTGATCACTGGGAGATGCATAGACGAATTCCTCTCCAAAAGACGACACCGATGACTGGGAGAATCGCGTAGTAGATTTAGTTGCATATGTCGATATCGACGAGTCTGATTCCCTTGTCAAGTGGGATCTGCGAGTAGAGGGCGACAGGGATGGTGGTTTGTGTTTTGGCGTGGACACGGGTATGGGGCAGGGCTTGGTATGGGGTGTGGAAGCGGGAGATGTTTTAGGGTCCGCCATGGAGAAACCGGCGGCGAAGAACCTGCTCATTTCTTGCATGCCTTCCCTAAGTCCTTCAAGGACAGCCGGGCCGGGAACTACCTCGCTGTGACTTGGTGCGGTGGTGTCATTACTGAGGGATGTGGCTGGGTTCAGGCCACACTCAAGTCCCCTGTTCACGATGCGTTCCCATTTACGTTTCACTAGTACAGTACGTAAGTGATGAGCAAGGAACGAAAGCACGATGAAGCATACGTTGCAAAAGCTCAGCTTCATGAATCACCAGCTGCGACCGCAGTTCAAGGCATTTGGATTCCTTCTGCGCGATAAAGTGCAAGAGATCCGCGTGTCTGTAGCAGGAGCCCGACGACCGTTCAACTTGTTGACCTCACACACCAGAAACTCGCTCAACAAGAAAGACGCACTTTTCTGTCAAGGTCAACGGTGGTCGTTCCCTCGGTGCGGGGGTTCCGGGAACCGATGTTGACGTGGCAGGAAGCGGCACGGCACCTGCTCTACGCCTCGTCTGCGTTCCCTCAGCTGCCACCTGCCTCGGGGCGACCCATCCATTAAGAACGCCCAGCGAGTTCCTGCGCGGCAGCGCACCACGTCGTGGACCATCTGTTGAGTCAGGTGGGAAGTATGATATCGATGACTGACGTCGCGGTGTAATTGCCGAGGTCGAGGTTGACGGTGAGCTTGTGGCCAGGGAGAAGCGTTTTGGGTTGCGGAGACTAGATGGTGGAGGTGGTGGTGTGGAAAGGAGATCATTTGTAGGTGTTGTGGTTATCTGCTGCACAGGACTTATGAGGTGAAGAGGACGAGGTGGATGGTGGTGGTGGGTTGTCATGGTCGTAAAAAGGAAACCATCAATTCAATCATATTGCTAAATTTAAATTTAAAATATATCCTATCACACCAGTATTTATACCCTTCCAACCCTCTCAATGCTTCGTCAACCTGGTCCCAACATATGCCCTTGTGGTCACTCTTTCACCTTCTTTTTCTCGTACGCTCGACGACGACATACGACCTCGTACGCGACCACTCTGGCATCCGGTTCTTTGACCGTTGGGACTTCTACGGAAACTATGATAATTTAACCCTAGGTCAGCCAGGACTTTTCTGCTGTGTCGCTCCGACTCACTTGAGATAACTCGTAGGAGACGTGGTGTGGCTCAACCGTGACGACGCATTCCGTCAAAACCTTGCGTACATCAACCCAGCAGGCCACGTCGTTCTCAGAGTGGACAACTTGCACAATGTTGAATACAACCAAAAACGAGCCTCGGTGCGTCCCTGTTCAATGTCAACACCTCACGGACAGCACTTACAGGGTGCTCAGATCCGGATAACAAGCCAGGATAGCTATGCTGTGGGTAGCCTGTGGTTAACCGACATGGTCCACCTGCCGTTCGGGTGCTCCGTCTGGCCTGCGTTCTGGACCAAAGGGCCCGCATGGCCAGACGACGGCGAAATCGAGTAGGTCTCTTCCGCACTTCCATTGCCTGAAATTTTTCAAACGGGATCAAGTATAATAGAAGCCATCAACCTCATGGATCACAACCAAATGGCTCTCCACACCACACCAGGCTGTTTCCACTCCACTCCACCCAACCAAATCGGTACCTCAGGTGACTTTGACTGCTCGACACCTTCAGGCTGTACAGTTGCCGAACTCGCGCCGAATAGCTACGGCCCGGGATTTTCAGAGGCTGGTGGGGGCGTGTTCGCCGCCCAGTTCGATGTGGCTGGGTAGGTATTTATATTCTTGATTTGGGACAAAAATAGACTCACCGCATATTGCAATCTGTAGAATTTTGTGAGTACTCTTGCATACTTTCCCAAGCCCTTATCTTATCCATGGGCTACCCATACCTAGTATATGGTTCTGGAGTGTAAGTGGAATATCTATTCTCATCCTGTCGAGCTTACATCTTTATTCTGCAGAGACCGAATATCCCAAACTCGATCCGAACATCCACCCGCGCGTCCTCAATCGACATTTCCGACTGGGGCCCACCATCCGCAAGCTACCCGGCTATGACTTGTGACATCACCAAATTCTTCAGTCCACAAAACTTGGTGTTAGACATCACCCTTTGCGGCACCTGGTGTGTACAATCGTCCAAATCTTCCCCCCTCTTGGCCAACGCTTACGCCGTGGTCGCAGGGCAGGCCTACCAGAACAATACCTCCCCCAATGCGCTCCCATGGGCCCAACAAGCCTTTGCGTACGTCCACTACATACCCTACCAATCCTTCCCGAAACCGTTAGCTAACTCACGTCACAAAGTACAACGATAACGTAGTCGGCCCCGGGTCCCACTACGACAACGCCTTCTTCGAAATTTCTTACATTCGCGCATACACTACCGGGGGAGTTGTACCAGTCCCTACTGCACCCGCAGCTGCAGCTGCCTTTTTACGTTCAAGTGCCACCATTGCTATCAACACTGCAGTCACTCAGACACAAGGCGTTGTGCCTCTAGCGACGGGCCCTACATATCCGAATAGCGGCACAAGGGCGAATGCAGGTCTTGGGTCTGGTCTGCGCGGGAACGGATTGGTGTCGTGGAGTATTTTTTTGGTCCTGACAGTTCTGGTATCTTCGGATTGGTGTGGTGGGTGAGTAGATATTAATAAGTTCTTTGGTACTTTTATTGCTGTATCTGCCCTTCTTCCCCTTATAAAATTTCAATCCCATGTCCTCCTTGGAGCAGAGTATTACCTCCACCAATCTACATATGTCTTGTGCCATTTGCCACAAACGCGAGGACTCGAAATCCCCCCCTGCCTCCATCAGATGTTTCATCGACCCTGATTTCGCTCGCATAGCTGGGTAGGAATGAATCGTCCAAGAGGAGCAGGCAGACTCGCGCCACAGATTCTGATGCTCCGACGGGCGGGGGGGGGGGGGGGGGGGGCACACTGGTTGGCAGTATTTATTAATCAACCCTGTCTGCGATATCCCCACTTAATGTCCAGGAATCCTTTCTCTACACTCCGGAAGCTTCAACGCTGCAAATTTCCGGAGATCGAGAAAGATGGAACCCCTTGAGAATACTCTTCGATAGGTTGCTCATGTGGTGATTCAATCTTGAAGCATTACTGTAGCTAAATCGAGTCCCCGGACATAACAATCTCTAGTCAGAACGCAGAACGACTGAGCCAGGTGAGCAAAACATGTTAGATCCAACCTCGGTGTCTACCTACCAATAGCAATCGAAACACTCAAATCGCTCCGGGTAGCATATGATTAATGTACCAGCCGCTATTATCAGCCGCCATCACCACCAATCGACGGCATTATACTGTACATCTATTCAGCTGTTGAGGCGACATACCACCGAGTTAAAAAAGGAAAAAACCAGCACGCGCTTGCCCTCCAAACCCTGTTCATAACCCGGTCAATTTACGCGCAGTTTGGTCAGCAATTAGCAGCAAACGCAAAGGATGCCGCGCCCCGCCAAGGTATGCTGAACATTCCATATGTCCATCCGTCTACTTATTGAAGCCAATAGCTATCCGCCGACCAGAATAAACCACCCGATTCCCCAGAAAGGGTAGGATTAGACAATCTCTTAGACTCTTGAACTCCTCCGCACACATGATATTATGATGCAGGCGAGCCCCGGAGGCATCATATTGTTCAGCGGTGCAGTGGCTTGGCCTCCGATCGCCCAGGATTCCGGAGGAAAACCTCGGGCACAGGGGAATAAGGATGCAGGACGAAACAATCAGCATGCGGAACGAAAGGATGTGGGTGTGGGAACGTCGTAAGTGCGCCCACTTATGGCAGCGCTCGCTAAGGACGACTTGCAGGGACACGTAGTGACACTGAACGGGACCAACGTCTATTTGGGGGGACTGATGAGTTCGACCCACCTAGCTACCGTAGACATGAACCAACTACCTGCTATGTCAAAGTGGTCTGATTCTTGGTGTAGGCCAGATCTGGGGTAGTAAATGCCTAAGTTTGACGAACCCTGGGCAGAACTGTTTCTGCTGCTGCCTCAAGCCGGGTATGGTTATTCCAATTTTCAACGATACCGACGTTTCCCCAATCACAACAGTCCACGAGTCAATGACCACTAGTGTTCGGCGGGGCGATAGTGATTGTATGTTTGGCAGAGGCCCCGGACACGGCAGCAAACCCGTTTGGGAGAGAGAAGTGATATGCTATACGCGCGAACAAGAGTAAACACACTTGCCCAGCTAGGATAAGTTACCAAATGATACACGGGTCCTTGATAATTATCCAGGGAATTGAGAATATGTTGCGCCAGGAAGTAAATACATGGCTACAGAGGTCCGAGGACAGTGAGAAACTAAAATTCTGGGCCACTCGCTCGTCGTAGACGTTTTACTCTTCTGTCAAATTTCTCAAACATACCACTCCCGCCACTCCTCTTTCCATATTAATATACCTTCCTTGAAACAGGAGAACTCATAAAACCGCATATTCATAGTGTGTAAGGTGGTGGTTTCAAGGTCGAGTGAGCAGTCCAAGCTGATGGAAGCAATGAAGTTGGGAGGACTCGAAGTAGAAACATGTCCATAACGGCAGTGATAATACTCATGCTGCTCAAGAGTTAGGTGCCAGAGTGGATGGCACAGCAGGTATAGTACACGACGCTGCCAGGAGTGACCGGCTTTAATCAAATTGCCGTTGGTGGGCGCCATGCGGCGCCGGCAGGCTGAGGCAAACCCCATATCCTAGCTTTCTTTTACCACTACATAGCCGGTGTGATGGTGGGTCCGTGTAATTTAGGACCAGATCAGTGTTTCCTCGTAAAAGTTAGACCATTTCTGTATTGGCAACCGTGTCCTATGGAGTATAAGGGGAAATGCATTATCAAGGGTATAGGTTCGACCTGCCCCAACAATACAGGGACCATGGCCCCACACACCACTAACCCAGAGTGATGACCCTGAGCCGTTACCACTGATTGATGGTATATATCCTGCAGGTGCTGAGGAGATAGCCACGAAAAAAAGAAACCTCCGCCATTCTCTTGCTCTTTCAACGCCTGCACACAATTCAATAATTCTATGTGGTGTCAGTGTAGCAATTAGCAACCAAGTGTAAACAATGCCACCAAGAGATGACAAGGTAACCATATGACTGAACCCCCTCATACATTGATTTGTTGATAAATCCCAGAAGCAGATCAGCTTGAAAAATAAGTCACCCACCGCATATTTCAGGAGTTCGGACACTTCGAACGGCGTGATAGATGAAAATAAAGTCATCCAGGATTTCATGGAAAAAACGAGAAAAAGGGAGCCATATCATGAGCATTTGCCAGACATATCAGGAAAGCATGCAACGCATGCTTTCCGACAGGTGCAAATGGCTATATATTTTGGATTACATGAAGAGAAGCAGACTCTTCAGCCCGTGAGAAGCGCCGAAACGAAACAGAAACCAAAACGAAACAGAAACAAAACACAACCAAAACAGCGCTAACACATCCAAACAAAGGGCGAGTGTGGTTGACGGAACAACCACTGGGCTTCGAAAACCAAGAAAGACAAGTTATTTGGGAGAGAGAGAGAGAGAGAGAGAGAGAGAGAACAATATCAGGAAGGAGTTTATGGGTCCTATATTGACTGGAGAACTCATCTCCCAGGTTTGTACCTTTATACACAAGATAACTATGATTATTTTTATGTTTCTTACGCCGAAACGGATCCGAGCTTCTTGATCCGGGGTTCGATCTGGGTTCGGGTTTCGGGTTCCGAGCGCTACGAGAGGTGGCATGGGGCGGTCATGTGTAGCCGCATGCCCACCTCTACACACGTGTACAACATTCCGAAGGGGAAGGGGCCAAAAATCAAAAGGCTCCAAAATAGCAAATACAGAGCCCCCAAGCGAGTCGCCGGGGCAAGTTGATGCAGTATGGGGTGAAGCAACCGGGGTTGTGCCTCGGATTGCCTTGGCAAAGGAGAATCCAACCAATCTCCGAGAACCTCTGCAATGACAGTGCGACTAAACACAGCACGCTGGCCAAACGCCGCAATTATGCCATCGCTGAACGCGACCGGTAGTGTTCCACATTAACCGACAACAGAAGCGCGTGGTAGAGGCTGCACCATAGGGTGTCTGCTTGATGAAGTGTGCAAGGACCAAGGCCGTCAAGAGGATGGCGCCATTTGAGGTTTTGCCTAGGAAGGATCTGGATTTGAAGGGTATGGGTTCACCAGGCAAGGGAGATCGGTTCGTCACTGAGAGTTCACGCGCATCCATTCGGATCGCCCATCAACTTGAAGCGGAAAAGTAATACGTTTATTCTCGATGTCTACAATGTCCGCAGCCAACGCATATTCGCAGACAAACGAGGCACAGCACTTTATGTCATATGCCTTCTCATCAAACCTCCAGACCCAACAGCAAGTGAATCCAGGCAGGCTTGACCCTCACTCTCCGGCTCATCTCGGCGGCACTGCAGAGATCAGAGAATGCAACAATCTCACACAAGTCATTCTCCTTTCCCTCACAGGACTCCACCATCTCAGAGCCTTGGTATTTTGGAGAATCTCAGCCGTGGTGAGGTTGAAGGTGCAGGGAGTTGCAAGCACACTGAATGGAAAGGACCAGTATATCCTCATGATTTACTACTTGAATCGCTAACTTGTCCAACTCAAGCAGATGTCGTTTTCTCCAGATTACCCTGTCTCTCGAAGTTCGGACGAACGCCAGAGCCCAATGATGTCATTACGCTACTACCCACGTATTCCCGTTATATGACCTCCGCTTTATAATGTTGGATAGGAACCAGCCACCTAAGATCCAAAGCTGTCAAGATCGCCCAAAATATAGGCCCAAAATCAAGAAAAAGGCAGGTGTAGTTTGACGGTCATAGTAACTCTCCGGATCGTCGCTCCTCTAGCCCATCTCATGAACCCCCCATCTTAAATGACCATTCCCGCAACACGGCACCCCTACAAGAAGATGGCCTTGCGTGTGCTCTTGCTGACTCCCACTCAGAAGCCTTTCCTCTAAGAACGCCCGAGGTCTGATGATTACTCAACCGCTTGGACAGAGGTGTCTCTCAGGCTCCAGCTCTACTCCCATCATCCGGCACCTAATCCGTTCCCGAAAAATGGACAGGGGATCCATGGGAGACAGTAAGGGACAGATAGTCTAGTATATAGAACATTCTACGCAACCCCTCACACCAGGCCCCTCCCCAGGGAGCAAAAGAGGCTACGAAGTGTATTGCCTCGACCGCCCCAAAGTCCCCTTCCTTCTGAGTAACCAACGCCTTAGAGAGAACACCTTAGTACTCAGGTCTCCCTGGGTCACTGTACTCAACATCACGTCGTACGATAAATACCAAGGGGTCCACACTGACACACACACCCATGAGGGTCATGGTGTGATATCCGGAGTCTTTCCATACTGATGCTCCCATATGACATGCAGTGACCCTTGCATCCCTGTGTTGGAATTAGCGATTCCGGAAAACTGGCGGAATGCCAATCACCAGTGTCCTTGACTGCCTCATGGAGGCCATGTTGCAGGTACATACCAGTAGATACCTTGCCTGTTTACCCCTCCTTTCCCTCTCGCTGCCTCGTTGCCGTTGTCTCTCATGAATATACGCCGTTGTTGCTGCTCACCTCCTTGAGCTGATTTCAACACCCTGTGCCCAGCGACAGTAGGCCCCTGGATAACTCCATATAAGCCAGTAAAGGAATTGTCTCAAATTTTCAGCAGCCCCGTCTGGACCTTCCAGGGCCCCCCATCTGGATTTATCTCTGGCCCCGGTCAAAGCTCTGGTGGTCCGTCCGGATTTCCTGCTGTCCAGCCTCTAAAAATCCAGAAAAATCACCAAAAACTTCCGGGCGTGCAATTAAGCAAAATTGAATGGAGTAAGGTCGATGTAACACATATAGCACACAAACAGAAACAACCCTAGTAGCTACCCCTAATCTGTCTCTTTCTCCGTGTGCTCAGCAGTAGCAGCTCTTAATCTGATCAAGACCATGATTTGGTTTCCGGGAAATGCGTAAACTATTTGAATCAATGGAAAAATTCAAGCATGTTGGCCTGCGTCGGCGGTAAGAGAAGAAGTATCAGGATGGTGGAAGATGTGAGTAGCAGCACATATTGAGTAACGCGAATGTAATACTACAGTCGCCACTCAGGTATACTTACAGCATGGCCACTAGATGACCCGTCCGGTTTATCTCTGGCATGATGGCCGAAAATCTCCGAAGCCTATCCAGATCTCTAGCAAGGCTATCTAGGGGTTATCCGGGGGCTTGCCACAGTATGCTCAGCCATTCGGTAATGCTCCTTGGAGACAGGGATGGAATAGACTGGAGCCAGACCCTATCACGGGCCCTCCAACTGCCTACAATAGTTCTTTCAATACAGCATGGTTTGAAAATATTTGATACATACATAAGTGGGAAACAGGGGTGCTAAGGGTTACTCCTGTTTATACGCCGTCTGGTATTGAAGACATCGTGAAATAGACACAGGTAGTGTTGTGATCAAGAAATCCCAACAACGCCAGGCAGATTAGTTGAACGGGACCCGTGCACTATTCCCTCGCGCACAGCACCAGATCGCGCACACTTGAACTGACTAGCCGCTTAGTAGAGTCTTCTAGATGGCGATCTCTGATAACGATTAAAGCAGGTTGTCTGAAATTTGACTTGTGTCCACCTGATACCAGCTGATACCTCGGTGCGAAAAGCGGGTGAAACTCCATCCCCGTTTGCGATTATAAGAAAAACAGTCCAAACTCGATTATCATTCTAGGCAGCCCTGGCGGTATCAGGTATCAGCACGTTCCCAGGCGCCCACTTGATATTACATATATAAGCCCCTCGCTTTCTGTAGTATCAGTCCACCAAGGAAACCAGCGGCCCTGACAGCTCTCTTGCGTCTCAAATTCTAGTGTCCCCAGGAGCACTCGACTCGTAGTCGGTGAACAGATTCGTCACTAATCGAAACAATGAAAAAGGTACAAGTGAACCTTTCATATGTCCATCCATTTATTTTAATTGGTGTCAAGAACGCTTGCAAGACCGGCACTAGAATACCGCCTTCTAACGTAATGAGCGGAACCCATTCGCAAGTGAAATTGGCGCAAGTGCATCAAAAGCTCAAGAAAAAGGTGGAGGAAAACAGCGCGGCAAAGCGAGTAATTAATGCGTATAATGGAGTTACCAGTTTTGACAAATCCGTAGAAAAGCAGCGGATGAGCAGCAGCGGGCAACATCCAACGGATCCAGATGATGATGGGTTTCAAGGGTTATTCATTGTGCAAACAGGAGTGGCCCCCAGTTAAAAAAATTGTATATAGCGGCCGAGGGATATCTTATGCCCGCTGGTTCTCATTGTCGTCAGAAGCTGTGTGTAGCATACAGTACTGTTTACAAACGGGACGAGGTGCCATCCTAATCGATCATCGTCACTTTCGATTCCCCCGCCCCCACCCACTTTCGCTTCTGGAGCTTCAGTTCAACCTATTGCGAAGGTATGGCAATACCCGTATAGCAATTAAAATATGTGGTCAGCATCGGAAGGTTCATTATCACATTGGTAATGGGAAGTCGCCGTTGCCTCAAGAACAAGACAATACAATAGACAATGCCTTCGGAAGCCAGTAGTGTATTTCCAGCTGTATATCAATCGCCGAGCGGAACCTCATGTGGCTCGAGTCGTCCGTTTTTGCAACTTATTCCCTCCAGCTTCGGAGGGGTACCAGAACTACCCTTCACAACACGGACAGGGTCTCTTCAAGACAAAGGAGACTTCTGAGAGGATGGGTTAAGGTGGACGGGTACTATCGTATTCCACATCCAGGAGCACTAGGAATGGTTTAGTTTAGGGGGAGGAGCAATGTGACAGTATACAGGGTCAAGAAGTCTCAACCTTGGAGCAGCAATGTCATCGCTACTAGCAGTCTATTAATCGTACACCTAGTCTCCGGGTACACGTATTGTCACAGCCAGTTGCAGCCTTTGTTTCGCCGCTAATACTTGTTCGCCATCCACACTCCCCATCTATCCATACACATCTTATCCCTTCCGACTCTTGAACCATACCGCATAACTTCTCTTTCACATCAAAAGGTAAATCCCCCCCAGGTACCAACGCTCAAGTACGAAGCATGATAGCCAGCGTTCAATATTCGACGATCGTAAAGAACGGCGCCTATGATCAAAGACTTGAAGGGAGGGAAGACATTGTATCCCATCACCATCCAGATCAGGAGACAAAGGACAGAAAGAATCACACTCACGACGACGGCCTCCTCGCATAGAGTCGGGCGCAAGCTCCTCCTCAACGGAAGGGCATCCGCTAAAAAAACAGTGCTTGACCATAGGTGGCGTCCATTCGGCGAGGTTCTCGAGGCAAAGGACACGCAAGGTATTCGGCAGGTTGTGAAAGAGAGCCATAACGACACGCTCGACCGTCTCGTCAGAACAACCACAGTGCTGGCGGCCAAAGGCGCTGAATTGTAGCCAAGCACTGTGAACTCTCGTGAGCACTTCCATGAGAAGCTTCGCAGATGGGGGGGGAGAATGGCGGGTGATTTGGGAGAATGGACTCCTGGTGCTTCCTCAGTAGTGGCATTGGTAGATCATAAGTACAACTCGATGAGGATTAGGGGCGTTGGACGAGCATCTTGGTGCAGTTGTCGATAGGGACGAAATGGAGTTTCAAGCTTGGCTAGTGATGACCAAGGCAATTCGACGTCCCGATCCTCATCGGAGTGACCACGCAAAGCAACATGACGCACGTGCGTGAGGGACACAAGCGAGAGTTGGGAAAGAAAACTGGTCGTTGGTCCGAGGTGAGGAAACTGCGCGAGGATGGCGCGTAACCAGCCGCAGTGTGCGGCACTCATCTCAAGGGTTTGGGCCTTGTGAGTATACTCGGGCTTGCGGAGCGCGCGCTGCGATTTAACCCATGAGTCTTCGTGGGATAAAATGTAAAGAAGATGTTGAAACTGAAGGGAGGATTTCTAGGATTTTTAAAATGGAATTCAAGGAGGTTATGGAAATTACGCACACGTCGCTGGGCAATGTGAACAGATAACTCAGCCCATAGTTGCGGTGTTGATCCGACGATCTGACACCAGTATGACGAGACATGACCAAGAGTCAAGACGCGAGTGGTACAATCCTGAATCACCGACCCAGAGGGAGCAGGATCCAGGGTGATGAGTTCGAGGGAATGCGCGGCAACGTCTCTGGGTGGAAAGACTCGAGTTGAAGGCGATGGGGTGTTTGGTCTTCACAATTAGTGTGGTGCGCTGCGCCCGGAGCTGCTGAATCGGCTTATTGACTCCTTTTCAACGATATGAGTCTCGTCCTGTGTGCCCTGTACTGACATGTCGATGTCAAAGTTAATGTCATGTGACCATTCATTTCGAAATGTTATTTGTCCAAAAGCGGACCGTTTCCTTTCCCAATCTTCCCCAACAATAAAGCTGAGATCAACTAGTTACCCTCACCGTGTACCATGCTCGAGCTTACTTCATAACCTGCGCACCCGGGACTGTACATACGCACGCGGATTGTGCACGGTCAAACCTTCCGCCGGAACCAGAGTGGGCCTCCTAATTTGGACCTCACACTTACAGATAAACACCCGCAATCACGACCAACGCCATCAGTATCGCTGCCCTTTTATTTTGTTTTATTTATAGGTGGATTTGCATTACAAAGTAACGGTGGGCCTGACTACCATTACTGGAATCGGACTCCCACTTTGCGTCATGGGCGCGGGGGGAGGGGGACCATGTCAATGAACATATTTCTGGTGCTGCGGAGCAAGGCACTGCACATGTGGTTGGAAGGATACACTTACCAGCCCCTTGTCGGTTTCTTTAGCAGAGGGGGGGGGGGGGGATAGTTATGCGTATGTGTATGTGGCGAAGGGACCACCTGGTAAGCAGCCCGTAAACACGAGAAATAACCTACACTTGTAAATTTCTCAGGTGGGCTAGTTGCACTGGAACGACAATGACGACAATGACGACGCCCAACTGATCGGGGGCCCGGATACCCCTTCTATTTCTGGTTTCACCACTACACATATGTTGGGCGCCCGTCAAGTATACGCAAGAGTGGAGAACGAACGGCACGCACGTCACTACGCCCAGTGGCGCTTGGTACCTCTTGCTGCGGGACCATAAAGCTCAAGTTTAACCGCACATAAATCCCTTAGAAACCACACCCGGTCGCGCTAGGCCCTACCTCGAACCAACACCCTCCCCCCCCCCCCCCCCCCCCCCCCCATTCTAACTAAGTCATCACATAATGTCCCAGCCTGCATCTCGTGCACCATCTCAGGACAGAGTTCCTGGTCCTGCCCCGCAGCGCGAATTCTCCCGGGGCCGTAGTCGATCTCGCCGCAGCCCGTCTATAGCTAGCGCAATCAGTGACAGTGGATCAGAGGAGGCACCCCAGGCACGAAGCCAAGGACGTCGTAGGCGACGGAACGCTGCTGGAAAACGACAAGGAGGGGGTTTACCTGCCGTAGATGAAGTTGGGGGTACGGGCAAACAGTTGGCGGGCACCGCAGGAAATCCAGTGAATACGGTTGGTCAAACTGCAGGTGCTGTCACTGGTGGTGGTGGTGGTGGGGGAGGAGGAGGGGACAAACCGCTCAAGTTACGGCTGGATCTCAATTTGTATGCAGATATCAGATTGACGGCCAAAGTCCACGGTGATCTGACGCTCGCCTTGCTGTGAGTATCGTTCAAGCTTTTCCCAGTCCTTCAGTGAAGGGTGCTCAACTGAAATAAGGCGCTAAATTGGTTGAATTGCGAATAGAATGTGGTGAGCTGTTTCCGCCTTGTATTGTTCATTTAATTTTCGATTGATGGATGGGATATGTCTGGACTACTTGAAATCGGATTAATGGGCTACAGATTCAAAAACAGGAGTGTCAGCTTCGGTTGGCCTTTCGATGTTAAGAGGACTGGAACGGTGTTTACATATCAATATATCCAATATACATATGTAGAGTATAAACTTCCCGCCCGTTCATTTTGTCGGTTATGTATTTTCATCTCTCTTCTTTCCGTTCTGTCATCTTTCGACCTACTATATTGTCTGGTAACTGGAATGGTGCGGACCCCATGCTCGTTAGGACTGCAACTCGTCACAATTCCGATGTGGGCTCCAAGTGTCGGCAGATGTCTCCACGCCAATGGGAATTCACCGGTAGAACCCGACATCTTGGCGGGGGTGGAGAGAGAGAGTAAGGGAAGTCTACATGTGTGGCGAACTCGCTGGAGGGGGGAATCCCCTCCGAAGCCCAAGAAAAGAGGTAAATAATACCCGCTGAAATATGAGGGCGGTGACCGGTTAAGCTAGCAGCCGCGAGTTGAAATGGCGAGTAAAACATTGGTATTGGTCCTGGAGAGAAAACGAAGTAGTATCGGAGAGACAACCCCAGTGAACACAGGTCAAAATCTTTGATTCCGGTTCCTCTAGAATATCACTTCTATCGTAGTATTGTTAACAAATCACGCCGCGCCCCTCGCTTGCGTTACTAACAAGCAATACTTTCTGGTGCCCATCGTGCTCGCCAAGCGGAGCGATTTCGATCACAGCTCCGTCTCATCAGAATACTACAAGTCCTACCCACATTTTCATCCCCATTTGAGGCCATCTCGATATCGCGGGTTTGACGACTACATTTGACCAAGTGCCGAAGATGCACCACCGCTGAACGTGTCCGGGCATCGTTGAACACCAGCTAACTTGTCGACACCACCACGGTTTCGACTAGTTCTTCCGTTATCTCATGTAGTGGAACTTTCCAACTGGCTACCGATTCATCTACATGGACGATGTGGCAGAGGCGGTATTGGCTGATTCTTGTGCTAACAAGGTTCTGGGGTGCGCGAAGCCGTGGATGATGGGGGAGGGACAAAGTTCGAATATGTCTGCGCGCCAAGCGCCAATCGTCATCTCCTGTCCAAAGTGTGAGTTTGCAAAGGCTTGAATGAGATATGCCAGAGATACCAGGTGGAAACATGTGAGACCGAGGGGGTGGTAATCGGGCTGGGTGGGGAGGACGTTCTGGGCCGTGGTTGCAGGCAGTTCTAGGTTAGAGAGATCAATGGTGCGGAAGGCTGGCGAATTGCAATGTCGGAGTGAAAGGAGGACAGAGATAGCTGGGGATATGAGTCGTAATGCATGACCAAACACTCAGGTAGGGGCGCGGTATGGGTGTATCACGATTGGAGCAAGCTCTGATGGGCATTGTGAGGGCTCCTGGTGAAGGGAATGCAGGCAAGAGCAAGGACGTACGGCGGGGCGACGACAAAAGTGGTTCCGAATGTGGATGTTGGAAAACATGTCTGAGAGTTTAGAGAGCTAGGGGGAGGTCAGCGCGTACCTGGACGAGGACGAATGGCCACGTTGTGCTGGCGCCAGGGGCTCATCACAGGCCTTGTGGTTGTTTGCGCCGGAAGAAGACGACGACTATGCTCATCTCGTTCAGATATGGGGTCTCGAGATAGAGATTGGCGCCGCCATCATCCGGAGATATGGAGAGAAGGAACGTGTATGCATACCAGTGTCGATGAGAGTACGAGGAGCATAGAGAAGAACGGGTAGCCTCGAAGAGAAGGCTGACGATGGCGAACGGCAGAGTTCACCCCATTCGTGTCACGTGTCTGTCACATCTTCTGCGTCAAGTGGATCGTCCGTCGCGTTCGCTCTCGATTTTTTTAAATGTGCGTGTTCGATTGTTTACGCGTTATTTAACGCTCATTTTTTTTTTTGCAGAAAAATGAGGTGCGGCCTCCCGTGGTACACTTTTTCCCAGCCAACCTCCAGACCAGACAACAGGCAACATCCATAGCGCGACCCTCCTCGCTCCCCGCCTCATATCTGTAGATGAGATCCTAAAACACGAACACCTCAAATCTCTTCATGAAAACAGTTCTCCTCACCTGATAGGACTCCAGCAGTACAACGAGCTCGGTATTTTGGAGGATCTCGGGTATGGTGAGGCTGAGGATACGGGACATGGGATAGCACGCACCCTCAGGGGAAAGAACCAGTGCGTCCTTATGATTCACTCGTTCCTTGAATTGCTGACCGAGTCATCAACATCAAGCTCAAGCAGACTTCCTATCTCCGGACCACCTTGTCCCCTGAACGAATACCCGAAATCGATGGTGTTACTATGTCCGTTTTTCTGCTCTCTGCGTGACTCCCCCTTTATACTGTTGGATAGATACCAGCCTCCCAAACCTCGCAAACTGTCAAACTCGGCCAAGGTACAGCAAGCACGCAAGGAAAAGGCAGACAACACGGTGTCATAGTCATAGCGCTGGCACATTCCTGTATCATCCTTTTGCCCGTTCCAAATAACCATTTGCAACGGGTGACAGCCCCGTACCGTTCCCGCCTGATTCCATCCACGAGAACCTCTGAAGCGTGAGGACTGCTCAGATTTAGCTGTTCCAAGCTCCGTGCCCAACTAACTTGTGTCTCTCCCCGATATCTACTCCGTTCCCGAGGAATCTAAAAGGGTCCTGTGGTGCGGTATATTGCTCAATTTCTTATACCAGACCTCTACGGATAGAAAAAGTGGAAAAGTGCGTCTCCCTTACT
This sequence comes from Lepiota brunneoincarnata, assembly GCA_023014365.1. Taxonomy (NCBI): domain Eukaryota; kingdom Fungi; phylum Basidiomycota; class Agaricomycetes; order Agaricales; family Agaricaceae; genus Lepiota; species Lepiota brunneoincarnata. The sequence continues at coordinate 20,829 of JAEBUN010000050.1, forward strand.
GGCTCCAAACTACCCCCTTCCGTCCAACTAACTGCGGCCGCAGTGAGATCATCTTTTACCGCTACGCAACTCCGCGAACCCCTAACCTGCGGTGATGGGACGATGCCCCCGACCATACCACTTCTACTTGTCCCCCCGTTTCGGAGTCAAGGTTGTCAGTTTAACCCTTCGCCGATCTTTATACGGAATCTTGTATAGGACGGGGGACGAATGTTATTTATGCGTCACTGCGCCTCATGCTAGTACGCTTGACATGTCACGATTACAGTTGGATTGGGGACAAGGTAAATGGGAAATTGCATTTTCTGATCCGAGAAAGGCCACGCGTGACGGAAAGGGATCGTCTAAGTGCACAAGAACCGTTATGTGAGTGAGCGTGCTCTTCTAATCAACTCAGCTCGTTTAGACAGGGGGGTGGAATGGGCCACACAGGTCAAACCCATTGCTCCCGTGTAGCGTATAGGCATTCCCTCGAAGTTCGACCATGCCGTGGGTCTCAACCAACCCAAACCCGTCCATCCCGCCCGTCTCCCCCAACTCGGACTCTCGGTACGCAATCTATTTCCACGCACAAACCTGCCACATTAATCCATCTTGCAGCATGAGGGTCGCTTTGGGTTAATTGATCGCCAACTTTGCTGACGCGTCTTTCTTTAGGCCCCTTCCGTCTGTCTCCTGACGGTTCTGTTTTCGGCCAGCTTCGGCTGGCTTTACCAGGGTGATTGTCCAATGTTGCCACTGTCTATTTGCACTCGTGCGATCGCGAAGGCCTTCGGCCCTCCATTCCTATCGGACGCGCCGACGCACCCCCGTGAAATTGTAGGCTCTTTTACCGCTTTGTTGAGCGATCATTCTGACCTTACATGAAGCGCAGCGAGCGATTCTTGGGGTGGGGCATACTTGGGGTGGCTGGGCGGATCGAAGACGACACAACGGTTGTCGATTCTGAGAGGCTGCAATGCAGGTATGTTATGTCCGCATGTGTCAAAGTCCCACCCCCGACGCGAGAGTAGGAAAGTTCTCTATCGCAATACCGCTCGAGCTTGTGGGAGCAGGCTGGTTCCAATTCGCCTCCATCCATTTGTCGACTTGTTGACTCACGCTTCAGCTTCAAGGTGAGACGGGTACATATATAACGGGCCCACGGACGTCGTTGAGCAGGCCGCGAAGGGAGAAGGCTCACCCGGACCCCACACTGGCATGGAATCCATTTTCGGGCGGCGCATCTGAACATCCCGCCGAGGCAATCAGAGTTGCTGATAGTGCTCATAGTCATCTATTTCAGAATGGTGGTTACTTTGGTATCGTATTCAGTGTCAAGAGAATCTACCCCAAGGCGGGTGAATACTTGCCTCACTTGCCTCAAGATTCCTGTTTGCATACACTTGTACAGACTCCCAAGGAACAGCTCCTGAACAATCTTCTTGTTATCACTTACTACATGTAATGACAAGGAGAATTTTAACTACCAACACATGCATGTACTACTTATTTACACAAGTGGCAAGGCTAAGGATCTCAGTAAGAGATAAGGGGCAAGTGGTGAAGGCGAAATGGGGGACTTACCACAAATGAGGCTGAGAGGGAAGAGAAGATTTTAACGTGCTGCTTAGTTTAACCTGCCCCTAGAAGAGGCAGATTGTAAGCCCGACATCCACGTCAAGGAGGCACGAGGATTGGAGTGAACAGTTGACTCCAACCCTATGTCGGGAGGCCACCAGTGCAGCCTCGCCGGAATGCCCCACCCACAGCCCCAGCCCACTCAGTTACAGGGGGTGCTATGCACCCACTCTGATGTAGAGGGTCTGCTAGGGTCGGAGGCGGGAGCGATCCCGGGAGGTCGTGATGACGAGGGACATGGCACTGTGAAACTTTGTTAGTTCAATCTGCTCTAAGATAAATAATAATATTTACTCACCTTGGTTGCGCTCGCCCCTACGTCTCCACCTCCGCCGGTCCCCGCTCAGGTAAGGGGGGCTGGGGCGCCCGCCGCTTTTTTGAGGGTGTGGTCACGGGCGGGGGTGGTGCTTGATGCGGTCCTCGGAACCTAGTAAAATCACGGTGAGGCAGACCTTGGAGGAAGAACCAAGGTAGAGAAGGCAGGAGAAGGTAGGAGAAGGTAGGAGAAGGTAGGAGAAGGCAGGAGAAGAGAACGAAGGAGGACTGCTGTTTCCTACCACATTGCTTAGGGTATTTATACGCAAAAGACCAACCTACTCATGGTCCGTGCGCAACGATACTCTACAACGGTCTGCTGTGTCTTTGCCGTTTACGAACTGGGGTGATTCTGGATTTAGCCTAATTTCCAGGAAGCGAGATGCCACCCGCAAATAAATTGACACAATTTTTCAACAGCACATCCCGCTTCCCGACGTTCGCACACTAACGTTACCCTGCGTCTTGTCGGGTGCTATGGGCAAGGGCTCGCTGCTTATGTTAATCCCCTCTCGCAACGCTTTTCTAACAAAAAGCACAAATCTCCTTCGGAAAGAATGGAAAATGTGTGGCAATCAAACATAAAATAGCCGACATGTAAAACCACACACTCTCACAAGGACTTACAACCACGGACCCACAACGTAAAATTCTCTAAACCTTACCTACCAACGTCTTACTGGGATGAACGTTGGTAGCGCACGAGGCCTCAGTTACCCCTTCAAGTTAGTACCCTACCGGCATCTATATTCAGCGCCAATGACTCGGTAAGGGGAATAAAGCCACAGGCCACCAACATTTTCATTTGGCCACAGAACAGGCGGCAATAAGATGGTGATTCGGAGTGAGCTAACGGCCACAGGAAAAATAATACGGCACCACGTGGATTTTCCATAGAATGTTGAGTAAGGAAAAAGCGCTCAGGAGGGCTGTTGGACGCCGGGACGTTGCACACCTGGAGCGAAAAGAAGTCGAGAAAAGATCTCTTCGCATCCTCAAGCCGTTGGCTCACCAACTGGCTCTTACGGAAGTTCACAGCGTGTCCTCTGGCAGAAGAAATCATACACAAAACGGCACCGCCCAGAGAGTATCGTCGGACGACGAGGATGAGATGATATCGACAAAGACAAATAGCTGACTGGTGCTGGCGATTGAGGAAGGACAATGAGCAGGATTGGAGGCATGGCAGAAATTACTCGACCCTCGTACCTGCGATAATGGGAGCGTCTCCTTTATTCCGCTTGTCATCAGCATGACGACGCCCCGTTCCGAGCGGCAGCCCGCGGCGTCTGCCACCGCATTCACTCGGAATTAACCAGATCCCACGCGTCGTGGATGACCCATCGATGGATCCTAACCTTTGTGCTGCTTAAAGGACGTTGGCTCGGTGTGTCGTTTGGACCATTGCTGTGACTATATTATCTCTGCGTGCGATGGCTGTGTTAAAACCTTTCAGTGATCGTTAAGAGACGCGGAATTGTTTGGGGAGAAGCCGAGGAAATCGGTAAAATACATGGCACCCCAACGATATACAATGTAAGGGTAAACCAAGTGGATGGGTATTCAGTATTTGAGTTCCGCACGGCTATGTCCGCAGCACTCCAAAGGACCAGCTCGGTTATTGCTGCACAACGTAATAAAATTTGGTGCGGACCCCAAAGCATTGGTCTCTATCCAGCCGTTTGTCAACCCGAAATTTTTGTCACACTCATCCTACTCATTGAACGGCGCTGGACGAACTAGACCCTCCGGAAGATCATCGAAAGGAACTTCTAAAATCCTCGCCGCGTCCTTGTGCCATTCCCCATCTTCGAGACCACCACTCACCGCACATCAAGGACGAAAACGTACTCGTAGACGACAACCTGTCTTTCCGACTTCGGCTTATCTTCGAGACCTGAACAATCTGGAGCCTCGGCGCCGTTGGTACACCCCCTTTGGGTGGTTCCGGAACGATTGCAACCATCTAGACAGGTGCGGGTTGATCTCTTGAAAGTAGCCACATACGTATTGGGTAACATGATATTTGGGGTGCGCGATTGCGCGACCCACAGACCACACAGATGCCACCGTCAGGTTTTTCCTACCATCCTCCCTGCCTTCGCAATCCGAGGGAGGGAAAATCTCAACAGCAGGCTCCCAGGTGGCAACCTAAACCCAACGTAGCCCCCGATTATCAAGGCGCGAGGCGGCTACAATAACACCACCCCTCCCTTCCCATTCTCCAACCTGAACTACTCGATGCCATCCCTCCCGCCCCGCGGCCCTCATCTTTCCAATGGGTAGTGACCATCACCGCCTGATCATTCCCGACCTTATTCCTCAAATACCCCCCCAACAACAACCACACCCCCACCCACCCCACACCTCGTCGAATAATGCCACCAGAGGCTGACCCACCAACACGCGCGTAAGTAACACTATCCACCGTTCACCTGCTCCTAAATTACTCAACCTAGAATCTGCAAATATTTCACTAATTACCCCGAATAACCGGAAAACCCAGTCCACGAGGTCGGACCGAGACTCTCGAGCATTTCCCATAGTCGTTCAGTGCGCCATCCGCGAAGGGGTTTTGATCCGATGCAGACGCGCCAACCCCACCGCCCGGAAGTGGCATGAAGACACCTTCAAAACCTGTGCCTATGGGAAAGGGCAGACAACATGGTGTCAAGCACTGGCACATTCCCATATTATACCATTTCTCGTTCCAAATGACCATTTTTGCAACGTGACAGTGTCGTACCACTCTTGCTTGACTCCATTCACGAGAATCTCCGAAGCGTGAGGATTGCTTAGACTTAGCTGTTCCAAGCTTCATGCCCTACTAACTCGCGTCTCTCCCTGGAATCTAAAAGGCTCCTGTGGTGTCTCGACCCGGTACACCAAGCCTCTGTGGATAGACAGGTGCGTCTCCCTTACTGGCTCCAAACTGCCCTTCCTTCCGACTAACAGCAGCCCCAGCGAGATAATCCCTTACCGCTACGCAAATGCACGAGCCCCACTAACCTGCGGTGATGGGACGATGTCCCCGACCATACCACTTCCACTTGTCCCACCGTTTCGGAGTCAAGGCTGTCAGTTTGACTCTTCGCCAATCTTTCCACGTTATGACGGGGCAAGAATGTTGTTCCACGTACCTCGCTGCGCCTCATGCTAACATGCCGGACATATCGCGATTACAGTTGGATTGGGGTGGGGTAAATGGGAAATTCCATTATCGGATCTGAGAAAGGCGGAGCGTGGCGGAAAAGGATCAACGAGAATTGTTATGTGAGTGAGTGTGCTCTTCCTATCAACTCAGCTCATTTGGACAGGGGTGTGGAACGTGCCACGCAGATCAAACTCACTGATCCCGTACAGGCTATGTACATACAGGCATTCCGTCGAAGTTAGACCATGCCGTGGGCCTCAACGAACCCAAACCTATCCATCTCCCTCGCTCCCCCCCCCCCCCCCCCCCCCCCCCCCCCAACCCGGGCTTTGGTACGCGGTCTATCTCTACCGGCAAAACTGCCACGTTAATCCGTCTTGTAACATGAGGGTCACTTTGAGTCAATCGATCGCTAACTTTGCCGCTGGTGCGATTGCTGGTATCCCAGCAAGTTTGGAGTTCTGAATGTGTGCTCATGAGAACATCTTGCAGGTGAAAACACATGTACGGTTAGATACCGGAAGTCGGAGGGTGCGTCATTCTTTGGGCTCCCTCCGTCTCTCTCCTGACGGTTCTGCTTTCGGCCAGCGTCGGTTGGCTTTACCAGGGCGATTACCTAATGTTGCTACTACACCTATCTATTCACACTCATGCGATTGCGAATGCCTCAGTCCTCCATTCCCATTGGAAGCGCCCAACTCCTCCCCCTGAAATTGTGGGCTCGTTGACCGCATTGTTGAGCGACCATTCTGACCTTCATCAGCTCGGCCAACGATTCCTGGGGTAGAAACATACCTGGGGTGGCTGGACGGATTGAAGATGATACGACAATTGTCGATTCTGACGGGCTACAGTGCAGGAGTAACGGTATGTTATGCTGCATGCATCAAAAGTCTTATCCTGACGCGAGGACAGGGGGATTCTGTCGTAGCACCGGTCGAGCTTGTGAAAAGCAGGCTGCTTCCATTTTACCTCCCTGCGTTTGTTGATTTGTTGACTTGCGCTTCAGGTTCCAGGATGAGACGGGTACACATATAAGGGTCCACGGATGTCGTCAAGCAGACCGCGAAGAAAGGAATATCTACCCAGGGCAGATGAATACTCACCTCACTTGCCTCAGGATTCCCATTTGCGTACACTTGTGTAGACCCCCAAAGGAGCAGCTCCTGAACGACCTTGTATCTGGGACTATTGGTGGATTCTGTGGGACAGTCGTAAATATTCCGGATATACCTAGCCACCTCAACGTTACGCACAGATTCTACATAGGCTTCCCCGACGTCTCTGGAGTATATTCACTAGGTTCTCAGCTCCCCAAGACACCTTTGAAGAGGGGTTAGTCACGTTCGCAACAAAACAATGAAAATCGAGTGCAACTGGTGAAATGGTTGCTGGGGCTCAAGCCCGCCGAGCAAGGCGAGAAAGAGAGGGTGTGAGTAAGATTAGGAGGGTGGCATATGTGTGTTCTCTGGGTTGCACAGTGGCGCACCTGAAATATTATGTTACCAAATGCGTTATGTGTCTGCTATCAGGAGGTCGACCCGCGCCTGTCCAGATGGTTGCAATCGTTCCGGAGCCATCCAAGGGGATGTACCAACGGAGTCGAGACCGCCCCATCGTTGAAAAAGTTTAGGTCTCGAGGATAAACCAAAGTCGGAAAGTCAGCAGACTAGGTTGATGTTCCGGTGAACAATGGGCTTATGGATGGGGGAACGTCCAGCGCCGTGAGTAGGATGAGTGAGACAAAGTATTTTGGGTTAACAGTGAGGACAAACGATCGGATAGGGACAAGTACTGTGGGGCCCGCACCGAATCTCATTGCGTTGTGCAGCGACAACGGAGCGTCCTTTGGAGCTCTGCGGATATAGCCGTGCGCAACTCAATACTGAATACCCATCCACTCGGTTTACCCTGACGTTGGGTGGTCGGGGCGCCGTATCTTTTACCGATTTCCTCGGCTTCGCCCCAAGCAATTCCGCGCCTCTTAACGATCACTGAAAGGTTTTAACAGGGCCACAGCACGCAGAGATAATATAGTCACAGCAATGGTCCAAACGACACATCGAGTCAACGTCCTTTGAGCAGCACCAAGGTTAGAACCCATCGATGGGTCATCCACGATGCGTGGGATCTGGTTACCTCAGAGTGGATGCGGTGGCCGACGCCGCGGGCTGCCGCTCGGAACGGGCCATCATCATCATCATCATGACAGGCGGAGTAAAGGAGACGCTCCCATTGTCGCAGGTACGAGGGTCAAGTAATTTCTGCCATGCCTTCACTCCTGCTCACCGTCCTTCCCCAATCACCAGCACCAGTCAGCTATTTGTCCTTGCCAATATCATCTCACCCTCGTCGTCCAATGATACTCTTTGGGCGGTGCCGTTTTGTGTACAGTTTCTCTTGCCAGAAAACACTCTGTAAACTTCCGTAAGATCGCGTTGGTGAGCCAATGCCTTGAGGATGCGAAGAGATCTTTTCTCGACTTCTTTTCGCTCCAGGAATGCAACGTCCCGGCATCAACAGCCCACCAGAGCGCTTTTTCTTGACTCACCACTCTATGGAAAATCCACGTGGTGCCGTATTATTTTTCCTGTGGCCGTTAGCTCACTCCAAATCACCACCTTATTACCGCCTGTGCTGTCGTCAAATGAAAATGTTGGTGGCCTGTGGAATATTCTCCTCACCGAGTCATTGGCGCTGAATATAGATGCCGGTAGGGTACTAACTTGAAGGGGTAACCGAGGCCTCGTGCGCTACCAACGTTCATACCAGTAGGACGTTGGTAGGTAAAGCGTAGAGAGTTTTACGTTGTGGGTCCGTGGTTGTAAGTCCTTGTGAGAGTGTGTGGTTTTACATGTCAGCCATTTTATATTTGATTACAACCCATTTTCCATTCTTTCCGAAGGAGATTTGTGCTTTTTGTTAGAAAAGCGTTGCGAGAGGGGATTAACATAAGCAGCAAGCCCTTGCCCATAGCACCCGACAAGACGCAGGGTAACGTTAGTGTGCGACCGCCAGGAAGCGGGATGTGCTGTTGACAAATTGTGTCAATTTACTTTGCGGGCGGCACTTCGCTTCCTGGAAATTAGGCTAAATCCAGAATCACCCCAGTTCGTAAACGGCAAAGACACAGCAGACCGTTGTAGAGTATCGTTGCGCACGGACCATGAGTAGGTTGGTCTTTTGCGTATAAATACCCTAAGCAATGTGGTAGGAAACAGCAGTCCTCCTTCGTTCTCTTCTCCTGCCTTCTCCTACCTTCTCCTACCTTCTCCTGCCTTCTCTGCCTCGGTTCTTCCTCCAAGAACTACCTCACCATGGTTTTACTAGGTTCCGAGGACCGCATCAAGCACCACCCCCATCCGTGACCACACCCTCAAAAAAGCGGCGGGCGCCCCAGCCCCCCTTACCTGAGCGGGGACCGGCCGGGGTGGAGACGTAGGGGCTAGCGCAACCAAGCGTGAGTACAATATTTATTTATTCCAGAGTAGATTTACTAACAGAATTTTACAGTGCCATGCCCCTGGTCATCACGACCTCCCGGGATCGCTCCCGCCTCCGACCCTAGCAGACCCTCTACATCAGAGTGGGTGCATAGCACCCCCTGTAACTGAGTGGGCTGGGGCTGTGGGTAGGGCATTCCGGTGAGGCTGCACTGGTGGCCTCCTGACATAGGGTTGGAGTCAACTGGTTCACTCCAATCCTCGTGCCTCCTTGACGTGGATGTCAGGCTTACAATCTGCCTCTTCTAGGGGCAGGTTAAACTAAGCAGCACGTTAAAATCTTGTCTCCTCTCTTTGCTTCGCTCATGGTAAGTCTCCCCTTTCACCTTCACAACTTACCCTCTATCTCTTACTGAGTCTTACTAAGATCATCAACCTTGCCACTTGTGTAAATTAGTAGTACATGTGTTGTGTAGGTAGTTAAAAAAAGTCTGCCTGTCATTCCATGTAGTCTATTAATTGCAACAAAGCAAAGTAACTTTGCACACTTCCTTGTCCCATCGCTCCAGATGTGTCTCAACCCTCAAGACATTGTCTCGGACCATTTGTACAAATCCGGGTGCTTGAGCACCTCGCTGAGAGTGGTTTTTCTCCCTCCTTCTCTCTTCGTTCTCTCGTTCTTCGGACGAACTGCCTTTAACTCATACCGTCAGGTACTCCCTACCATCTTCCTTGTCTTCACAGTCAGAGCGAGGTAAAAATTCCGACATGTTCCAAGTGCCAACCTAAACCCAAACGTAGCCCCCGGAGGGAGTATAAAAGGCGCGTGGCGACTACGACAGTATCACCGCTCCCTTCCCATCCTCCAACCTGAACTTCTTGATGCCATCCCTCTTGCTCCACGGTACCTCATCTTCGCAATGGGTAATGACTATCACCGCCTGATCGTTCCCGACCTTATTCCTCAAATACTTCCTCGCAGCAACAACCATATTCTCGCTCATCCCACTCCACACCTCATCCAATAATACCACCGGAGGCCTACCCACCAACGCGCGCATAAGCAACACCATCCGCTGTTCGCCCACTCCCAAATCACTGAACCTAGAATCTGCGAATCTTTTCGCTACCTCCCTTGAATAACCCGGAAATTCAGTCCACGAGGTCGGACCGAGATTCTCGAGCATTTCCCATAGCCGTTCAGTGCGCCATTCGCGAAGAGCCTTTTGATCTGGTGTTGTTGCGCCAACACCACCGCCTGGAAGGGGCACGAAGACGCCTTCAAAACCTGTGCCTACGGCTTCCCATACGCTCATTCCTGGATGCCTGCGCGGGAAGGCATCAAAGAGCTCGGGGGAGACAACGCCGATAGATTGATGTAGGTAGGGTGTGGGAATACGTTTTCGATGGTTGAGGGCGCAATTTGGAGACAGTGGTGAATGAGGGAGGGATGGAAGGAGAAGGTGTTTTTGGGTATAGGATTGAGGGTGATCACCGAGAATTAAGGATAGAAGAGTGGTTTTGCCCGACCCTGGGCAATGTGAATAGTGAGATCGCTTTTGGATACCAGAGGCATACCGTTTCCCCCCTGCAAATGCCATCGTTCGCCTTGGTGCACTTTCCAGTTGATGTCTTTCAGCACCTGATGACACAAATAAGCTAGGTGACCTCCGTGAGCGAGCATGATGCCTACCACGCGATCACCATATTTTACATGGACGCCTTGCAAATCCAGTACTGTCTGTCCTCCAACATCCGCATCTGTGGGCCTCGTGCTCGATAGCTGTGGGCTTGAACTGTTGCAGTGCTTGACGAGGGGGAGTATTTCGCTTTTGTGTCCGGCACTAACAGTCCCGTCCCGCACGAGTGCAACGTGGGTAATCCAATCGGGAACGTCATCGTGGGTCCTGAGACCGATAATGATACGGGGCCTTCGACTCTCATGAAGTTTTCTCAAAAGATGGAGTAGTTTAGGGCGCGACGAAGCGTCCAGCCCAGCTGCATATCCTGAATGAGTTGACGCGAGGTAGGTGCTGAGGAAACATACTTAGCGGTTCATCCAACAACAGCACTTCGGGCTTCCGTAGCACAACCCTAACCACCCTTGCACGCCTAGTCTGTCCATTACTGAGCGCAACAAGGGGCAGGTCCAACAATCGGTCCAAACCCATCTCTTTCACCAGAGTGTCAAAGAGGGATTTATCCTCGCCTGACAATGGCACCAGTTCACCGGGGGCCCGTTCCCGCCTCTGGGTAGGTTTGTCGGAAAAGGGATCTGGTTTCTGCTCCGGGATACTCTCCGGGAACATGCTCTCTCGAAGTGTGAGCGCGTCTTCGTCTCGAATCGCGCCATAACGTGCAGCATAGTTGTAGAAAGCGCCTCTCGTGGTTCTGGTGGAGCGGTGAGAGAACGAAACGCTGGCCACGCGAGTGTAAGGATCGACATCCTTCCCCCAAAACGGATAGAGGCCTTCTGTCGACCCAGTCGTTGGTCCAGAGGATATGCGCAGATGCCCTAACAGAGTCTGTGTGCAGGAGGTGAGGCAACTTGGTTGTATAAGAATTGGGAAGGGCCCCCAACATACGCGAAATAATGCATGCTTGCCGTCCTCGCCCGATGATGCAGACATAACGGCCCATGCATCGCCTTCATGGACCGTCCAGCCAACATTGCGGAGGATAGGGCGTTTGTTAGAAGGGTCTCCAAACGGATGGATGGAAGAACGTTCGGGGATGTGGATAATCGGCTTTGTAGAGAATCGGCGATAAAACATAACAAATCGGCTCACCAGATCGGGGAATTGGCCATATCACAGGTCACGTGAACCAACGCAAACATCCGACAGCGACTGGTCAAAAAACAAGCTGCCATAGCATACAACGCCACCATAGAACGCCAAAAGGCAGCACGAATGGTTGAGTGGAGTAGAGTACGCAGTAATTTATGAATCTCCGGCGGCGGGGCTATATATAGGTTCTCTGCTTGTCATACTGTTGGGCAGGACGGCTCCCCAACACAGTTCAGCCATGGTGAACGAGTGTAGGAGCCTATTCAGTGCTTCATAAACACAGAAACAGGACATTTGACGAAACAGGATCACAATTAGATACGTCCTGTGGAATAAAGGCTCAGTCTACGTTCCTCCTCCAGATAACCAGCCTCTCGCGTCCGACATGTGACTCGGAAGAAGTCAGGGGTTCCTTATCAAATACCTTCTCGAAGGCAGATGAGAGGGGCTCTGTATAATGGTCAGGCCGAACGTAAAAGGGTGGGCCGTCCTCGGAATAAGGATCGATTGGATAGACCAAGGTAATGAGATATCCCCCTGGTTTGGTCAGTTCTGCCATCTTCTTTCCCCATTCGTTCCTGCGCGAGGGCGGGATCGCAACAAAGAACCTAGCCAGGAGCGGTACAGATGTCCATGAGCAGGATATTACGAATAATGCCCTTCATAAGGAGAAGTGTAAGGATACGCTCACGTATAGTCGTAAATGATGTCGAAGCGTTCGTCAACAGACACTGGGGCCAACTTGAAGAAGTCTTCAACCTCAAAGGATACTTCTCCCTTGAACATAGTTTGGTGAGCATTGATCGAGCTATGTCCGGACTCTAGAGTAAGCCACCGTACAGAGCCCGACTAGCGAGCTAGGGATAACGGCTTCCTTATACGCACCTCATGGCTCTCAAAACTGCTGTCTGAGAGGAGTCCAGACCAACAACCTTGAAATTTAGCACAGACGCAAGATAGAAAACATCATAACCCTACCGTCCAATGTGTTAATTCGGCTGGTCAGGGTTGTCGGTGAGGAATACTTACACTTCCACAGCCTGGTACCAGCGCCCGGCCTGCTTGAGGCCATTCGATACCGCTGCTTTCAATGGCTTCTTTGAGTGGTGGTTGATTGTCCCCTCCGTCCCACGGAGTAATGCCCGCTTTCCTGCAATGCTCATCATATCCGACTCGGATCGACCGAATATCTAGAGCGCTTACCATGTATTCTCCCACGTACTGGCGACCTCTGGATCAACGATCTTCCTCATTCTCTGGATCTCTACTTCACGCTTAGCAAGTAAAGTTGCCTTGGCTGGCATGCTGAAGCGAAGGAAAGGTGATTGTCATGATCAACCAAAGGGCTGCGGCCCGCGCATTCCTCATGTGGCCATTGAAGCATAGGTGGGAAAGCATGTCCTTGCTTCTATCAATCCTGTTCTGTTGCTTCCTCGTGATCCAATGCTATCCAATGGGACCGAGGGAGTCCAATCTCAAGGTTTTTCGTGTTTGTGGACTGGTTCATAACACAGGCTTCATACAGGCTAACTTCATTTACTTGTCAGCTTAGCGATTGGTAAGGCAAGCAGTGGCAACAAATTGCATGACCAAACTCATAGCTGAGGGTTTGACAGGCTGGCTGGCATCTGCACAGTGGGGACTCTGAATATCAGCACTGTCCATCAGCTGTTCATAGGGTTTCTTTTAATGAGAAAAAACCAGGTTTCCCGGTTAAATTATCCAGAGAAAACTATGGACTATGTAAGGACGGGGTATGGGTTTTTTCTTCCCTTCAGCCTTGCACTTATTTCCCTTTTTGCCTCTACTCCCTTTCGCCCTGCAAATACTGCCCTTCTGTGCCTTTCTGCCTTTTTTTTCTCCGCCCGTATCTCAGCTATATCAGCCATTGGCCCTGGATCGAAATTTAACTCTCGTCCAGCCCATGTATGTGCTTGCGTTTCAGGATAGCACTCGATTGTAGGTTCACGCCAAAGGGGTTGGCGTCGGCGGATACGTTGCTCCACTACTTTCCCACTAAATCTCTCAATGATTTCGATCTCATCGTTAGGACTGGGTTTCCCGGGGCACATGTCCAACAATTCATCCCGTGTCATCTTGTTATACTTGCTGTACTACTGTTGGTGTCAATCAACAGATCGGTGGACAAATTAGGTTCAATCATACCTGGGGTCTGCCCTTTGTCGTACTTTGCATAACCACACCAATTGTTGTAGAACGGTCAAGTCATGAACAGGATTTTGGAAGAGGAAAAAGAGTGCTGGGGTTCTTTGGGTTTGTAATTCCTCTGTTTCCTCGGTTTATGTACCCTCAAACCGTGTATCCAAAACGCAATTTCATTGGGTGCTCGGACATTTGCTTAATTGTGCGGTTACATGTGACCTAGAATGATTTGTGGGCTTCAATTGTTATCACCAATTTGGATGCGGTTTTTTTGCTAGTTGTCATCAATTGGTGGGCACCGGAGCTGGCCTCGGGTCCGAACCTAATCTGGCGTATTTTGCGCACCCGGCTCACTTGACTTTAGGGGGTTGTTTTGCATGTCCGAGTACTCAATTTGTTCAATATCAAGCTCACGAGAGTCTACAGGCGTGAAGCTTCTGAGGCATGGAGTGCTTATTGTGTCATGGTTGCAGCCAGTCGCATGGCACTGGGCACCCTTACAATTTACACTGGATGGCGCTCAGCGGTGGCTCAGCAAGGACAAAAGCCAAGCAAGTTAGGCTGGCACTACCCGTTTTGCCAGTCGCCGAAACAATAGGCAATTGATCTTGAATTAACAGACAAAAACTGGCTTGAGTTTCGCCGTCCCGTAAAGATATCATCGTTTCGGCATGATCATTTCAGCATGTTTGGCTAGGTAGCATTATGAATCTGATTGCGAAAGGAGCGTTTATGTAAGCCTGGGCTTACTACAGTCCCTCTACTGTACATACATATATATAGCTCGGTAACAGAACACCTAATGTGTTCTGTTATGTTCCTTTTGGTGTAACAGTTACGCGGCTGTGTGACCCTCCTTACATTACGTGATATAATGCACATCCACACTCGACGGGTCTGAAAAAAAACAAGCTAATGAGGGAATAAAATGAAGAGTGGCTAGTCTGTGCAGAGAAGAAAGACACAAGTTGCAACAACGTAAATTACACCAGAAGATATTCTGTGGGCGTCCAGTTTAACGGTGACAGTTCAGTAGTGGCAGTGATGGTAAACAGTAACAGTAACATGAGTTTCGCTGCAGGTTTTCTAGAATAGGAAGAGCCATATACAGTTCCTGAAAGGTTGTGCCTTTCGAATTGGTATATTTGTCCTGGGACAGATTCAAACTCCCAACCCAAACTGTTCTGTTAATGTAACTTCTCTAGAGGGTAGGGGTGCCGAAGTTCGGTTCAGAACTTCGGTTCGAACCTGAACCTCCTGAACTGAACCTAAAAGTTCAGTCCAGTTCAGGTTCAGGTTCAGCCCCTGGCCTGTTGGTTCGGTTCACGGTTCAGGCTCAAAAATGATGGGCCTGAACGCGTCCGAACGCGTTCGAACCGATAAGTTAGAGCCTCGCAGTAAATACAACAATTTACAACAATTTTCCCAGTAGAAATGGGAAGATTGATGTATATCTCGGGGACGACTGCAGGGATCAGCAAGCGGTTTTCGCTGTTCGATAGCCCCTGCTGACGCCTCTTGAACGCGCCACTTCATGCCCCAATTGACCCACCCCTTCCCTCGTCATCGCTGTCAACATTGCCTAGATTCATTCCTCATTTCGTAATCTCACACTGCACCATTCCTCTTATTACTACCACCGTTAGATGCGCATCCTTAAGGGCTTTCCAACGCCATATTGCACATCCTGGGAAACACTCTTTCAGTGAAGTAAAACACGTTTTCCTGGCTGATCACCATCCCCACACAGATGTCTCTGTTCTGGGGCCATTTCTCAACGCCTTGGGATACAGTAACTTACATCTGGAAGGTCTCTCCCGTGCCTTTCCAACAAGCCCACTCACGTCCGGTTGCGCTTGGCGGTTGTCTCGCAAATTGAGGATCTTTGTTGTCTCATCACTTTCCCTCCTTGCAGGGCTTCTGGGCCCACTGCCTTGCTTCAACATGCTTGGGCTTATCTTTTTTATATTGGAAATAAAAACCAATTGTGAGTGTCATGGTGCACAGGGGGTCCAAGCATTGACTGCTGGTCCCTATGATCACCCACCTCCTTGTGGTTTGGCTCCTGAGCATTTTATTTCTCTCATCCTCTATGTAAAAGGTAGCCAGCATGCCAGGATAGTTATCTACTCATTCTATTGTTCTGGCTTTACTTTAAATACCATAGCAAGAATCCCCTGCAGTCTCAATTCTCACAGAATCACACATACAAGTTTCTGAGGCTGTAAGTAGTCTTTATCACTTTCCTCTCATGACTATTACTTATGTTGTCTGTAGAACAATTACTTGTCTTCTAACAGGTATAGAATACATCAGTTCTTGCATATATGAGTTTCTGAGGCTAATGATCACTCATATTCTAACATTTTACTCTTATTCACCCTTCCTACCCTTCTTTGGTTATTTGTACCTGTTTTTTTCTTTTTTTGGAGGGGCTAATACATGTGTATGGAAAAGATGGTTACAAAACTGGACTTCTAGATGGAGTAGCAGAAGCAAAGGAATGGGAGCTCAAGGAATGGAACTTTGATTAGTTTATTGCCAATATAAACACTTTTTATAACATAGTACAAAAAAGTTCAAGTTTGAACCTATTCGAACCCTGAACTGAACCTTCTGAACTGAGTTCAGGAGGTTCAGTTCAGGTTCAGGTTCAGGTTCAGGTTCAGGCTGAGGGGGTGCCAAACTGAACTGAACTGAACTTTGGCACCCCTACTAGAGGGAGCTAAATTCCCAGAACCTCAGGTCGAGGAGAGACCCTGTGTAGTGTTCTCATGACCTAGTCCCTCATTCTTCTAACATGACTCACAGTCTTTATGTTTGTTTTCTTATGTTTTTTCTTACATAACCAGTCATCTAGTATATAAATTGGAGATCTGATTTGAAGTAGACAGATTTTGGAATTGCAACACTTATACCTGTGATTCTTGTGTTCTGAAATCTTGAGTGTGTTGTGACTGATATCATGCTCACACCACACATTTTTCACAGTTCCAAGTACTTGCAACTGCTTAGCCCTAACAAGGCAACCTCATACTCCACCCCCTCATCACCTATCACATGGTGCAAGGATGAACCCAGTCTGATCAACCAGGAAGCCCACCATGCCACCCTGTGATCCCCCTCACAACACTTAAAAAAAAAATACTAAACACCCTTGAGAATGGCTACCTCAAGCTACAACCTTTGCAGTTGCAAGACTGCCACCATCAATGGAGCTGATGACAGCTTGCCAGCTAAGCATGTCCATTCTTTGAAGGATGCTGACTCCATTTCCCAGGTATCTCTTGATGTCACTAAGGACATCCCCACTGCAGCTCATATCATTGTTGACATTATAGGATCAGAGGTTGCACCTCTTGTAGGAGACAGGGACCCCACTCCCTTGTCAATTCCCACTGACTTGGCCTCTCAAGCCATTGGTAATGCCATCATTAGTGAAGCCTTAGCTTTCCGGGCTTCACTTTACTATGAACATCTGGATGCAGATGTAGTATGTCACCATGATGGAGATAACTCTCCGGGCATAGATAGTTACTCAGGAATAAATGATCTTCCCCAACTGATACAAGTGATAATGACTCTGAGGACTCAAAAAATAATTGGAGTGAAGCAACACATACCTTGCTATTTGCCATAGGGCCCATAGGCCAAGGTGACTGACATCTAAGTGAAGAACAGCTAATGCAGTCAACCTAGCAACTGCTGGCCTAACAGAAGAACAGGCAGAGATATTTAATAGGAGAACCATCATCAGAACACATGATGATGACACCTGAGCCAGTACTTCATGAAATAAAGGAAAGATGGTGGACCCCAGTAACTGGGGTTCTGTTCATATTCTAAATGAAGAACTGGATATTGATACTCAACGAACCATGTTAAAAAACATTAAACATCAGAAAGACAAAAGGAAGGAAAAGAAGAAAGGTAACAAGCATTGAAAGCATAAAAGAGAGAATTATACCTCCAGGAGTTAGGAATCCAACTTGACTTCCACACCAAGAAGTAACAACAGTGTAATGGAATGCATCCAGTGAGACTGGGAAGCCAGCAAGGAAAAAAGGCATGTGTGCATTGAAGGCATCCCACAAGTTGACAACAATTTGTGGCCTTCCAAACAAATTGACCCCAACAGCTACTTAGGATGTGTGTTTGCTGACATTTGCAGAAACTCACAAAAGCCTATCAAGAAGAATGAGAACAAAAGACCTGGCAAAGGGTCCAAGTGTTACCTCAAAAAACACTCTCAATCCAAACACAAAAGCAAACAAATTCTCTTGAGTTCTTTACCCAGTAAATCTGAACAATCAATTGAATGTGATGAATGTTCCCTCAACTCCTCCACATCAGATAACACCTCCAGTGAGAGTAAGCAAAGCTCACCTTCCTCCAAAAACTCTCACTCCTCCACCAGTGAGTCTGACTCAGAGAAATCTGATACCTCTACATCAGACCCCTCCTTGGACTCAGGAGAGTCCCATACCCATAACAACCAACAATCCAGACAAGGACACTTCTTACTAAAACCTATTCCACTGGAGAAGTATAATGGATCCCCCACTCCCCAAACATTCTTCCAATTCATGCAACAGTCCATGGATTATGTTGTGGATGGCCAAGCTCCACCTAATAGACAGGTGTCAATAATTGCTCAGTTTCTGACTGAGAAAGCTTACAATTTCTACCTCCAAGAAGTTTCACTAGACCCTGCTCAATGGAACATCAATGAATTATTTGAAGCACTTTTTGATTACTGCTTCCCAGCTGACTTCAGGTCCCAACAGCAACACAAGCTGGCTAAGTTCTGTCAAGGGGAATTGTCTGTTTGAGACTATACCTCTCAACTAAATGAATACTTCTTCCTACTTGGATACAATGGTGGTATGAGTGAAATAGAAAAGGTGTCCAAGCTGTGGTATAGTCTAAATAACAAGATTCAGCAACAATTATGGTTAGGACAACTGAACCCTGAAAGTTTGAGGTATTCTGAAGTCCTCAGAGCTGCTGAGAAATAGAAATGTCAATGTCAGTCATGAATAGGCAACAAAACTCAAAAGGAAAGGAAAACAATGGGCAAAGCTTATGCTCAGGCCCAAAGATGCATCAACACCCACAAGCTAGTAGCTCAGATTTCAGGAGCCATTGAGGAGAAAAACGTGGGTCTGATAAGCAAAGGAAACACTACAGACAAAGGATAAATGCCTCACCAAATTTCAACTTCAACAGACATCACTCAGAACAAAATCAACCAAATAGGCATCATCCCTCCAGGAAATTGAACTGTGATAATTGGAGAAGCATGCCTTGCCTATCCAATGAAGAAATGAGGAGGCTACAGACTGAGAATAGGTGCTTCAAATGTAAAGAAATCAGACATACCTCCAAGGTGTGTCCAGAGCAAAACAATGTTACTTCACCTTCTCAAATTAGACCCCCTAGAGTATGCAGTAACAACATTGAGCTCTCCTCAATACAAGAAGCTGAGAAGTTATGAACTCTGGTTGAAACAACTGAAGAACCCAACATATTGGACCTAGAGATGATTGATCTGCTGTCAGAGGCTGGCTCTAATCAATACAGCTGTTCTGAAATTACTGACTTTACTTACCAGACTTGTGCTGAGAGTTTTACTAGCCACTCTGCAGAAAACAAGGAAGGACACTCATCTCCCTATCTGATGATGTCACCAGCTCGGCTGAGTATCACATCAAATTCTATAATGGTGAAAATCTGGAGCCCAACAGGGCCCCTGTCTTCAATAACCTGTCCAAGGAACCACTAATGTATCCCCTTGATAGGGTATCTTCCTGGCTAGAATGACACAGTAACCTTAAGTGTAATAAAATACATAAGCTTCCTGAAAATGAGGGAATAACAGCCACATACCAAGTCTTTCCCAAAGAACATTTCTACTTCTCTGAATATGTATGTAAAGGAGCTCATCAGTCCTAAAACTTCATGCATTGGTGACATAGCAAAAAGCCACCTGAAGAACATCATAAGAAGACTTCTTCCAGCAAGGTAGAACTTACTGGTCTGGTCCTGTTCTTGTCGATGCATTGATGAACTATTGGTAGTTGGTAAGCCCTTCTGGAAACAAATAATCATCAAACAAGTACATATACTCAAATGACAGCCATGCTTGGTAGCTAAATATATCCTTTGGAAAGTGTACCACATTGTAATGAAAAAATGTAAACTGGAGTGTTAGGGGTTTGGTGATGTGAGCATGACAGTGTCCATCTGTCACTGAGGCTTCAGCCCAGATCCTGTAAGTAGAGTAGAGAAATCAGCTAGAAAATGAATGATTTAAATATAACCACTCAACACATGAACTTGAGATGATATGAAACAATGAGGGGACATGTTCTGAACAAATTCCAATAGCTGGGACATCAAGGCAAGGTGAAACAGGGCAAAATGAAGCAAGACAGAGAGAATGAGAGAGAGAGAGAGAGAGAAGAGAACTTTAGATGTGAGTTAAGATCATGGTAACTGAGGTCCCTATAGAATATATGTAGTATATATACCCTAGGGACCATGGAGCTTGTGTATGCTCTGGAAATTTTACAAAGAATATTAAAGAAGCAAGTGGAGAAGGAGTAAGGATGAGTAGGAAGGAATGCACAAGTGAATTGGAAAAACTAACTACCATTGAAAAGGTAAGAAATGTTCATGTGTTTTTATATAGATAGAGGGCTTGTTTTCACTAAGCTTAGCTGAAATTCAATAAGCTTAAGCTAATACAAGTAGTATGAGATAGATAATGAACAATTTCATCTTTTGGGGTGTTCTGGGGGTGCATTCTGACAGTGAAATTCAAGAGAGTAGTGTTTTAGAGGTTAACAAGCAGCTGTTGAAGTTATATTAGCTGTACAGTGCAACAGTAAAGGACAATTCCTGTCAATTCAAAGTATGGGGTCTCTGGTCTCTGGCTCTAGTCTCTGAACTCTACTCTGGTCTCTGTCTCTGTCTCTAGCACTCTGAAACTTTGAAACTCTGTTCTCTGTCTCTATCTCTGTCTCTGGGTTGGTTGATGACTGAAGAAATCACACTTAATGACACACACTCAATAGCCCTTTGAAACTGTTCTTGATCACAGCTCACAGACTTGTATGTGGAGGTAGGGGTGAGACCTCTTGCTTCTCCATGAACAAGCACAACTGTATTTATATTATTTAGATACATATGAGAGATAGTAAATATGAAATAGAAAACAATAAGCTTAATTGTTACAGGCACTGTAGAATATTTTGGAAGGTTTGGCAGCATTTCTACCTTGCCCTGGGTTATGGGTTTTCTCTGATTAACAAATGGCAATCTAGCCAGACGTGTTCCATGCTCATCTGCATTATTCCATGTCCATGCAAGCACATTAAGCCTCTGGATCAATTATGGTTGGAATGTATAGTGGATGGACAGTCCCTTGATCCATTGTAATTAATCTCAGTTAGGCAGTATGCTGAGGTGCCAAGACCCACAAAGCACTTATTAATTATGAGTCTTTGATATTTTCTAGGGTTTTGGGCATTGGGTACCACCTCCCAAATGTAGGATGTTCTGTTCCATGGTCTGGTCATCATTATTGGGCTTGCTATAGGCATGATACACTTGCAACAGCTGCTATGTACATTCTTTATGTTTGAACAAATCTGAGTTCATCAGAAAACTGCTTGTAAGGTCCCTTGATGCAACTGGAGTATACTTGATAGGCATTGTAGAGTCCTGAATCCCTCTGGAGAGTTTTCTGATAGCTTGGTTTACTAAGTGTTATCAGAATTCCACATCAGAAGGATGGTTATGTTTAGTTTACTCTCTTACATCAAATGTCACTATGAAACAATCAGTAGTGTACATCAGAAGGATTATATGTAGCTTATGACTCATTCTCTTATCTCTGACTCATAATTACTTGGGTCCTCCTATTTATAGTAGGAGCATAGCCACACTTAGTATTATATAAGGATACACTACATCACTATGTATTCTTATCTTAGTGTTATACAGTTTTTGCCTCCTATACCTCTTTGCCCATAAACTGGCTGGACTTATAGTGCTCTGTTATCTCCAAGTCACACTTAGTAGGACAGGACCAAGTCTGTATAGACATCCTGTGTCAAACTCTGTGCTACTCATGAGCGAACCCCTAACCCAGGTAACAAAACACTAAGATACTCTGCTACTTACTCTTGCTTACCCTCTACTCTGCTTTGCTCTGCATACTGAACACATCAAGATACTCTGGTTGTCCAAATATGATGTGCAAAAGAAAACCACCTCTCTGTGTAGCCATCACTACATCCCTGAACCTCTCCCCACCAGAAGATTTGGCTTACTTACTCATCTTTGTCTTCATCTCCACCGCTACCCTCATCACCTACTGAATAATAACCCTAGAACTTGAACACATTATGTGCCCTTGCCACTGTTGTGTTGTCAGATCGTGGAACCTGTATTCAGGAATATCCATCATTGCCACCCAATTTTTCATCCTTCTAGTGATAATCAATTGCTAGACAACTACCACCACTGTGAGAGAGGAAATGTGCCTGCACATGAAACTTGGTACATACTCCCTTCTCACATTGTCCATCACTCCTGACATGTTGTGACTCCTGAGGCATTGTTGATCCCAGTGGCACAATGCCCCCCTCCCTCTTTAGTGTAGTTCTTTTCCTTTGTAGTGGTAATTACACATTTATTTTCCTTTGTGACATATTCTATCTTTTGTCACTAATTGTCTAGGACTTGTAGTATAAAACAGGTGTATGAGCACCTCTAGGAAAAGTTTTTGGGGAGCCTCACTCTCATTCTCTCATTTTAAATGACCTCTCATTCTTTACCCTCTGTCATTACCCTATTCCTAATTTCACTCCCTCTTGTGTTCTTGCTCTTATGACAGACTTGATGTTATGAACAGTCCAGACTGAGAGGAACAAGAACAAATATTTGACTTTACAAGATGGGTACAGGAGACCACAGACCAGCTACAAGCACAGGAGTATGAAGACAAAGAAGGGGAATACTGCAATGCCATGCAGGACCTGGCAAGAGAAGCAAAAATGGAGATAACTCTGGAGGATATTCTGGAATACCCTGAGGACAAAGAAGATAGCCACAGATTGACCAATCCAACCTCCGATGCGGATGGAAGCACCAAGAGAATGGAGAGCAAGAATGGAGGAGAATCCATGGAGATAGGATCAGGAGAAGAAGATTATGAGTCAGAGGAAAGTGATGGAACATCGCACAGCAGTAGAATGGAGAATGAGGACACTGACTCATTGTAAGATATAAATAACAGTAGAATGCCATCAGCTAGGATGTGCATCATAGTCAAGACTGCGCAGGACAAGTAGAACAGCCCAATAATCTATAACAAGTATATAGTATCTCATAAGTATATAAAGGCCTGTACAAGTAGAGATTAAAGCCTTAAGCTCTAATCTTGTTAACAGCAGTCATTAACCTCTCTCTGCCTTAACTTGGTGTGTTCCCTTGTTATCTCATTGAGTGCGATCCACTAAGCTCCACAAGGCCAACCGTCTCAGACACCTTGTAGAGTGATTGAAGGCCTTCTCCAGTTATCTTCAGATACAGAAGGAGCAAGGATCATAACACTTGAGGCCTCATAACCATTTTGCCGGTTACACTTATTTTTACTATTTTGTTGTGAACACAACTTTTTGTTCTACAACTGGAGCCCACTGCGAGGGGCTTCTAGGTCCATCTATCCATCAACACCACTCACTCGCTCTTCCAGGAGCTCTTGCTTGCTGTCTGGGACCCAACCCTAGATCTGTCTGACACCTCTATTCTTCAAAACCTTGCACCCTACTATCCCTTTTCCGATTTATCAACAGCATCTTCATTTTATATAGCACCTTGGCACACACCAGATTTGACAATGGTGTATTATGGAGCAAACTTTTACAATGATCAGCTCACTTGGGCCAGCACCCCAACAAGAAACCCTAACCCAAGCCATGACCCAGCACCCTATTATGGTACTTATGTCCAGCCAGGTCCCTCAAGGCCTGGCTTCATTCCTGTACAATGGGGCAACCCAGCAGATTCACCACTGTCATCCTCGATAGCACTACCATCAATCACTGTGAGCTCTGGATTGTCCTTATCAACAACAACCAGTTCCCCAGCAGGTAACCCCTTAGCACCACAGGCTCCTCTGGCCTCTCAGCAGGCACCCCTGCCCCCACCACAGCTGCAGGTCTCTCAGATTCCTCAACAAGTGCTCTCTCAGGCTCCACAGCAGCCACCACCCCACTACCAGCCAGCAGCACTAGTTCCACTGCCAGCACCTGTCCAGCCCCAGCATATCTACCATCACTATTATGCCCCCCAGTCTAACTGACACATGCCAGCTCCTCATGACTGTGGGGCCCCCAAATTTGATGGCCAACCACTCTCGCTCATGCAGTTCTTCAGTGAGATTGAAATCTTGGGTAATGATTGTGGTTTAACAGCTCACAAGCTGATTCAGCATACCCTCCATTATCTAGACAGTTGAGAATATGAGGTTTGGCAATCCTGCATCGCTACTCAGGGCCATGACTGGGACCATTTCAAGCAGGCTATTGTGGCATTATATCCTGGAGCCAAGGACAACCACAAATACTCAGTGGCCAACCTGAAAATGTTTGCCAAAACACAGGCCACTATTCCTATGCATAATTGGTATCAGTTTGGCAAGTACTGCCACCAATTCATTACCATCGCTAATTGGCTACTCAAGCATGGAGAGCTTACAGTCTGTGAGTGCAACATATTCTTCTTTTTGGGGTTCCACCTCAATTTTTGCAACCAATTGCACAACCAGCTCTGTCTTAAGGACCTAGATCATCCGCTGATATGCAGATTTCATGCCTATACCTGAATTCTGTACTCCAGAACGATTCTCTACATAAAATCATTGGCTATATTATTAAAGAACTCTATAGAGGATTGGTACTATGTCCCATAGTAGCCAATTCGACCAAATTGAGGATATTGGAGCCTCAGAAGTGTTCAAACCAGTTCATTAGTACTAAGCTTAGTGAACCAAGCTATTAGAATGCTCTCCAGAGGGATTCAGGACTCTACATAGCCTATCGAGTATACTCCAGTCACACCAAGGGACCTTACAAGCAGTTTTCTGATAAACTCGGATTCATTTGAACCCAAAGAATGTACATAGCAGCTGTTGCAGGTGTATCATGCCTATAACAAGCCCAATAATGATGACTGGACCACAGAACGGAATGTCCAACATTTGGGAGGTGACATCTGATGCCCAAAACTCTAGAAATATCAAAGACTCATAATTAACAAGTGCATTGTGGGTCCCAGCACCTCAACATATTGCCTAACTGAGATTAATTACAATGGATCAAGGGATTGTCCATACACCATACATTCCAATCATAATTGATCCAGAGGCTTAACACACTCATGTGGATGCAGAATAATGCAGACAAGCATGGAACATGTCTGGCTAGATTGCCATTTGTCAATCAGAGAAAAACCCATAACTCAGGGCAAGATAGAAATGCTGCCAAACCTTCCAAAATATTCTGCAGTACCTGTAACAATTAAGCTTATTGTTTTCTATTTCATATTAACTATCTCTTGTATGTATCTAAACAATATAAATCTGGTTGTGCTTGTTCATGAAGAAGCAAGAGGTCTCACCCCTGCTTCCACATGCAAGTCTGCAAGCCATGATCAAGAACAGTTTTAGAGGACTACTTAGTGTGCATTATTAAGTGTGATTTCTTCGGTCATCAACCAACCCAGAGACAGAGACAGAGAACAGAGTCCAGAGCTTAGAGTTCCAGAGTGCTAGAGACAGAGACAGAGACAGAGAGCAGAGTTCAGAGACCAGAGACCAGAGACTAGAGACCCCATGCTTTGAATTGACAGGGATTTTCCTTTCACTGTTGCACCATATGGCTAAGATAACTTCAATGGCTGTTCATTAACCTCTAAAAACACTATTCTCTTGAATTTTGCTGTCAGAACACACCCCCGGAACACCCTAAAAGACAAAACTGTTCATTATCTATCTCATACTACTTGTATTCACTTAAGCTTATCAAATTTCAACTAAGCTTAGTGAGAACAAGCCCTTTATCTATATTAAAATCCATGAACGTTTCCACCTTTTCATCAGTACCCAGACTCAGAGATGAGAACCTTGAAGGTGTCTAGGTAGTTCTTGACTGTGCATTCTCACTGGTGGTATGAAGGGAACTCCAATGTATTCAGGGCATCAGCTTTGGCATTGACAGGGGAAAACCAACTCTTGAACTGTTCAGTGAAGTCCCACCAGTCCATAAATGGAAATCCACCAATACTCACTTCCAAGTGGAATAGCTCATCAGCCCATTGTGCCATGCATCCTGACTTCATGTACAAAAAGGTCCACAGTATTTTCTGTTCATCAGAACAGAATTGTTCCACCAAGAGCCTGATGTAGAGCTGGCATGCATTCAAAAATGCATGACCCTTAGCACGTTCTCTGTCAAATTTGGGTGGGGTTGCCACCTTGGCCTTGGTAGAGGTGCATGGTGGAGGTGATGGTGAACAGGAGTGGAGAGTGGGAGGAGGGGGGTTGTGAATCACAGCTCAGGTTTTGTACTCTCCTCAGTTGAGGGGCATGGCTGAGATAGGGGGGGAGGTGTTAGGGTGCTGGTGTCCTACTGAGTCCATGAGGTTTTGGAGGATGTCACATATGCCATTCACTATGTCCACCATGTTCTGTTTGGCTTCAGCTTGTTGGGCCTGTACAGCTGCCATATCTGTGAGTAGTGAGCCTGTAGCCTCCTCAATGGTTATTTGAGTTGGTGGTTGCTGCTGCTGCTCTTGGGACATTTTGGAGAAGGTGCCAGGAGGTAGAGGAAGGGTATAGTATAGCTGGCATGGGAGAAGTGGTGTAGCTTGTCCAAGTGTTGTCAACTGCCAGTCCTCTGAGAATAGACTCAATTCTTCTGTAAGGGCAACCTGGTTGTTGCATCATGTCAACTGAGCAGGGGGAAACCTTAGAGAATTGAGTAAGGTTTCTCTGAGCTCACCTACACTACTTATACTACTTGCCATAAGTTCAAGTTAAGTAATCTACTCTACATAAATGGCTGTGAGGTGTCAGGGATGTCTAAAGTGGGTATAGTCAGGAATGGGCTCAGGACAGGGTCACATGCACCAGTGAGGGTTTACATCTGCATTGGAGGGGTGTAAGAAGGAACTCTGAGCACTGGAGTGCTGGGGGACCAAATTCCAGGCTGAAGGGGGCTGGGGATGAGATTTCTGAATGCAGGGAGGCAGGGAATCAGATTTCCGAGCATAGGGAAGCTGGGGATTGGGTTTCCAAACATAGAGAGGCAGGGAATCAGATTTCCAAATTTAAGGTTGTGAGCAGTGACCTGAAGTTCCCCTTACAGATATTACATATCACCCAACCAACTAAATTGGGTCTCAAAACTACCTGCCATTAAGTTCATGATCAACTCAGTCTGCTCAGAAGTCACTGATTTTGCTCCATTCTTCCTCAACTATGGCCAAATGCCAAGATCACTCATTTGGAATTCCCCCCCTCAAAACCAAGTTCCCAGGAGTACAAATGTTTGCACTAAACCTAAAAAATGCAATCATGCAAGCTCATGACAGCATACTTGCCCACAGAGTCAAAGAAATCAAAATGGCAAA
The DNA here is from genome assembly GCA_023014365.1 of Lepiota brunneoincarnata. NCBI lineage: Eukaryota > Fungi > Basidiomycota > Agaricomycetes > Agaricales > Agaricaceae > Lepiota > Lepiota brunneoincarnata. The sequence goes on from JAEBUN010000050.1 coordinate 48,017, forward strand.
CTGGAAAAGGATACCCTCTCCATTTCAGGTGGACAATCTCATCTACATATCAACCAAGAACATCTCTTTCCTGAGGAGCTTGGCTTGAAAATTTGTTCTGAAATTTGTCAGTCCCTTTCCAATCATACAACGCTTTGGAAACAACTCCTACAAGGTTGATCTCTCAAGTAACCTCAAAAAACAGGGCATACATGACATATTCCATGCCTTGCTACTGCAAATTCACATTCCAAATGATGACCATCTGTTCCCAGGAAGAATGGATTCTCAGATATGGGACATAGGTGAGATGGATTGCAAATGGACTGTTGAAGAAATCTGCTCTCACTCAGGTGCTCAAAGACAAGCTCTATTTGAAATCAAGTGGAAATTGGGTGATGTTACATGGCTACCTTATGAAAAGGTTGAACACCTCATTGTCCTGGAATATTACCTCAAGGCCCTAGGATTGGAAAAAATTGATCAGCTAAGCACCAGCCATAGACAACCTAACAAAACTGATGAGCAAATTCTTTTAGGCTTCCTCCAGTTTCAAATTGAATATGACAAGTGCAAGTTCTACAGTGACCCACGAAACTGTTCCAGTATTTTGTACTTTTGACTTAAAGTAGTAATAGCTCAATGAATAAAATGGCTAAACTTGTGAAAATAATTCCAAACATAGCCAGGTATATCGTATCTGACCCTGCAAAGTCGCGTTATGTAATATCTCCAACTTAGGTAATTATGAATTTTGTAAGCATTTTAAGTCATTGGAACAGTTTTGTCAATGACATATTATACCAGGCTGTCCTATTATTTCTAGTACTTAGAGTAGCCCCCCTTGGATTTGAGAACAGCTGCTACTCTTCTAGGCATACTTTCAATTGACTTCTGACACTCAGAAGCTGGAATAGCATCCCACTCCTTTCTATCCTCTGCTACAACTCCTCTATACCCTTGGGAGGAGATTTATACTCTCCCAGCTTTCTCTTCACATAATCCTATAAGTGTTCAATGGGTTTGTGGTCAGGTGACTGTGCTGGCCAGGTTAGGAGCCTAAAATGATTTTTTTGAACCATTCTTTGGCCAATATACTCTTGTATTTGGGATCATTATCTTGCTGAAAGCTGATATCTAACGAGAATAGAATTGCGCAGTATCACGTCAGACACAAAATATGTATAAGTGAGATCACTAGGATCCACGTAGGAAGACTAGTCAGTATCTACCAGAGACACGACGCAAGTAAGTTACATACCTAGGATCCACGTAGGAAGACTGGATCCTAGGACTAGCGGACATTCTACTTATATACTAAGGAAAATTTTATGTACATGTATTTACCGTAGAATTGAGCTCGTACTCGTTGCTACTTGGTATACAATAGAGTCCGTCGAGTGTACCTACAGTGTCCATGAATAATATGAAATATGAAGACAAAAGAAACATCAAGCTGTGCGCTCACACTTCGACACTCCCACTCAGTGAGATGTCAGTTAGGAGACAATACACCTAAACGAGCACGAAACTTTACAAAAGCTTCGCGTGGAAGCGCCTTGGTGAATATGTCGGCCAACATGTCCGTCGTGGACACATAATGAAGCTTGACTTCTCCACGTTCGATGCGCTCGCGGATGAAATGATGACGTATGTCGATGTGTTTGGCACAGGAATGGGCAATAGGATTGTTGGCAAGGGCGATACAGCCCTGGTTGTCGGCATGGATGATAGTGGCAGTCGTCTGTGGAAAGTCGAGCTCTTCAAGAAGAGTGCGGAGCCAGATTGCCTCCTTCGTGGCACTAGCGGATGCAATGTATTCGGCCTCGACTGATGACGTGGCAACGGTTGGTTGTTTCTTCGAGGACCAAGAGATGGAACTACCAGCCACGTCGAAAACAAATCCACCAACGGACCTCCGATCATCAGGATCTTGAGCCCAATTCGAGTCAGTCCAGCCAACGAGACTAAAAGAGTCACTTCCACGTCTACCCAAAACGAGGTTGAGATCAGCAGTCCCTTTAAGATAACGCAGAATTCGCTTCGCAGCCTCCAAGTGTGCAATGCCAGGATTACCACCAAATTGGGCAACCAGGCTGACTGCGAATTGGATGTCCGGACGTGTCTGGGTGGCAAACAGGAGGGAGCCAACGAGAGAGAGATAATGGACGTCACCCGCATATTCCTTATATGCTCGTTTCTCGGCTTCGGTCTTGGGGGACTGAGAAGTGGAAAGGCCATGCTTTACAGCGAGAGGAGTAGAGACGGGATTAGTATCCTCCATGCGAAAACGTGCAAGAACCTGATGAATGTAAGCCGTCTGGTTGAGATAGATGAGGCGATTGGAGCGGTCTCGAGTGACAAGGATGCCCAACATATACCTGAGCTCACCGAGATTGGTGATATCGAAGTCGTCACTGAGAGCGGTCTTGAATGAGATGATATGAGTACCACCAGGACCGGCGACTGCCATGTCATCAACGTAGACGAGCACAAGGAGAATAATCTTCCCCTTTTCCCTCCTGATATACAAGCAGTCATCAGCGAACGCACGTATGAAGCCGAGCTTAGTCAAAACTTCGTGTAATCTCTTCTTCCATTGCCTCCCAGCCTGCTTCAAGCCATACAAGGCTTTCCGCAACCTCCAATAACGACCTCCAGACCCTAACTTCTCGACCCCATCCGGCACCTCCATATATATTTCTTCGTCAAGATCCCCTTGCAAGTAGGCAGCGACAACGTTGACTTGATGTATATCGAAGTCCAGATAGGCAGCGAGAGTGAGGAAAACACGGAGAGTAGTGAATTTGGCCACAGACGAAAAAGTTTCGGTAAAATCCTCTCCAGGTACCTGCGAGAAGCCTTTAGCTATGATCCGAGCCTTGAACTTAACCCGCTTTCCATGTCCATCCAACTTCTCCTTAAAGACAATACGACTCCCAACTGCCTTCTTTCCTCCAGGTAACTTGTCCACCCACTCAAAGACACCAGCCTTTCGCAATTGAGCATACTCGGATTCGATAGCACTCTCCCACTGCTTTGAGTAGGGGGAATGGAGGGCCTCCTGGTACGTGCGGGGTTCATTCGCGACCGAGACAAAAGCAAAGTTAACAGTTCCATTTAAGGAAACTGCATCATTGATAGCAAAGAACCCCAGCCGTTCGACTGGCTTACGCACACGATTGGACTTCCTCGGCGCAGGCAGTGGTTGAGGGGGACTCCCACTGGAGACCTCATGAGAAGGGGTGACTGGACGCTCAGCAAGCGGAGCCTCAACAGCATCAACAGACACAGGGACTGGGGGAGGAGTCGTGGGAAGGGGAGTGGTGGTAGGACCTGGCTTGGGAACATCCATGGCAACAGCATCGTCAACCAAACGGTCGACAGTCTCAGGTGGGACCACAGGCTCATCCACATCCACAACGGCCAACTCACTCGGGGAATCATCCTCTTGAAACTGGACATCGCTGAAAAGGTAGAAACTTTCGTAGGTTTTAATATAGATAGGGGGCTCGTTTTTACTAAGCTTAGCCGCTATTCGATAAGCTTAAGCTAATACAAGTGGAATGAGATAGATAATGAACAGTTTCGTCTTTTAGGGTGTTCTGGGGGTGCGTTCTTACAGCGAAATTCAAGAGAGTAGTGTTTTTAGAGGTTAACGAACAGCCGTTGAAGTTATCTTAGCCGTACGGTGCAACAATGAAAGGACAATCCCTGTCAATTCAAAGCGCTGGGTCTCTGGTCTCTGGTCTCTGGTCTCTGAACTCTGGTCTCTGTCTCTGTCTCTGTCTCTAGCACTCTGGAACTCTAAACTCTGAACTCTGGTCTCTGTCTCTGTCCCTGGGTTGGTCGACGACCGAAGAAATCACACTTAACGACGCACACTAAATAGCCCTCTGAAACCGTTCTTGATCACGGCTTGCAGACTTGCGTGTGGAAGCGGGGGTGAGACCTCTGTCTTCTCCACGAACAAGTGCGACCGTATTTATATTGTTTAGATACATACGAGAGATAGTAAATATGAAATAGAAAACAATAAGCTTAATTGTTACAGGCACTGTAGAACATTTTGGAAGGTTCGGCAGCATTTCTACCTCACCCTGGGTTATGGGTTTTTCTCTGATTAACGAATGGCAATCCAGCCAGACGTGCTCCGTGCTCGGCTGCATTATTCTGCATCCATGCGAGCGCGTTAAGTTTCCAGATCAATTATGATCGGAATGTATAGCGGATGGACAATCCCTTGATCCATTGTAATTAATCTCAGTTAAGCAGAATGCCGAAGTGCCGGGACCCACAAAGCACTCGTTAATTAGGAGTCTTTGATGTTTCTAGGGTTTTGGGCATCAGGTATTGCCTCCCGAACGTTGGACGTTCCGTTCCGTGGTCCGGTCATCATTATTGAACTTGCTATAGATGTAATACGCCTGCGACAGCCGCTAGGTACATTCTTTTATGTTCAAACGCATTCGGGTTCATCAGAAAACTGCTTGTAAGGTCCCTGGATGCGACCGGGGTATACTCGATAGGCTATGTAGAGTCCTGAATCCCTCCGGAGAGCGTTCTGATAGCTTGGTTCACTAAGCTTAGTGATAATGAGCTGGTTTGAACACTTCCGAGGCTCGAATATCCTCAGTTCGGTCGAACTGGCTACTACGGAATATAGTACCAATCCTCTATAGAGTTCTTTAATGATATAGCCAATGATTCTATGTAGAGAATCGTTCCGGAGTACGGAATTCATGTATAGGCGTGAAATCGGCGTATCATCGCGGGAGGCAATCAACTTGCCACTCTCCAAATCCTTGAGCCGGTATCCCTTCGCTTCGTCGGTCCACCATCCAAGCATCCGCACCTTCACCGCTCTCGACTCCAACTTGCCCTTACGCACCGGCTTAGGAACATGAGCCCAACCAAGAGATCCAAAAATGCGGAGATGGGAAACGTCAGGCTTACACCCTGTCCACGCCTCGTAAGGGACAAAGCCCTTCAAGCCAGAGGTGAGAGCTAAACTGCGAATATGAACTGCGTACATGAAGGCCTCACCCCAGTAACGCAGATCCATGCTGCTGGTGTGCAACATGCACCGGACCATCTCAAAGAACACCGCAATGGCACGCTCAGCGATGCCGTTCTGCTCAGGAAGGTATGGAATAGTCGTCTCGTGAATAATTCCGTTGTGGCGGCAGAACTGATCCATGGCAGAGTTGACAAATTCAGACCCATTATCACTACGGAGGCGGCGAGTTTTGAGACCAGACTGGCGTTCCAACATAGCCACAACATCCCATACCGCAACACCAGTTTCCTCCTTATCCCGCAACAAACGGCCCACTGGATAACGGCAGCTCACCTCCACAACAACAAGCGCATACAAATACCCATCCCAAGTCGCGACGGACATTGGGCCGGTCAAGTCCATTACCAACAACTCCATCTTGGAGTAACGGTTTACACTCGTATCAGGCAAAGGCAAACGATGCGACTTCCCATTGGCACAGCCGCTGCACAGATGGTCGAACTCTCGAGGTGCGTAAATCTCCAGGCCTTTCACCAGACGACCATTATGCATAGAGTCGATGACGCGGGGGCTCAAATGCCCCATACGGCGGTGCCATAAGTGCATGGATAACTGTCCCTTAGCAAGGTACATGGCATCATTGTTTGACTTTGCACATTGGATATAATACAAAGTGCCAGCCGACCCTGCAAGCACCGCCCGGAACAACTCTTTGCCATCCTTCGAGAGCGTCAACCCTTTCAGACCCCAACTCTGGTAACTCGCTCCACCACGCTGCAAAACACCCAAACTGACGAGGTTGGCACCCAACTGAGGAATGTGGAGGACATCACGGAGGGTGATACTGAGGCGACCATCTGGGAGCACAGAATGAAACATGACGGAGCCACGACCGGCGACAGGAACTTTGTTACGACCACCCACAGTGATATACTCGCCAGAGGATTCCTGATAGGAGACAAAATAGCCGCGATCCATAAACATGTGGGATGTAGCCGCACAGTCGAGCAAAACACCAGAGACAATGGTAGCCTCATCCAATGCCATCAACATCACTCCAACTTCACGATCACCTAAGGACTTCGGCTGATCAACGGCAAGGTTCGCAGATCCACCCAACTTCCCTCTGGACTTCGAAGGACACTCAGGGCTCCAATGACCCTTTTGGTGGCAGGTATGGCATTCCGAATCCGGAGGTCTAACCTTCTTCTCCGATTTGCCTCTCCCTTTTCTCCCTTTCTTCCCAGAGCTCCCATTCCCCACCGACTTGGCAAGCAGGGCCAACTGCTCAGCCTTGACCTTCTTCTCGGACTCATCAATAAGGCGGTCATGTTCAGCACAATCGTGCACGGAAATAAGCTCGGCAGTGACCATATCGAGGGTGAGAGACTTTCCCTTATTCAAAAGGTTCTGCTTAACGAGATCCCAGATACTCGAGCAGGGTAGGGAAAGGAGAATGGCGTGGATAACATGAATGTCGTCCAACTTCTGGCTGGCTTCCGTGATACGACGGCATAGGTTTAGGAAGGACCCAACAAGGTCTGACATGGTGGTACGTTCGTCCCATCTTTTAGTATAGAGCTCCTGATAATAGTAGTGAACGTTGATACTCTGGTGTTCGGTGATATGGATCTTGAGAAGTTGATCCCACATCTCCTTCGACGTAGAAACACCAGCAACATGTTCGCGCTGGCTGAACTCGATAGCCCCCCGCATCAAACCCATAGCCACATGGTCGGATTTCAACCAACGCAAGTAATCCTTCTTTGACTGGAGCCAATCCTTATGGGCCGGATCGGACGTAGGAAGTGGTTTACCTTCGGAACTAACAGGGGGATCCGAAGAGGGTAAAGGGGGACAGTCTTCCAGGCCCTCTACAACAAGCCAGAGCAGTCAAGCTTGGAGAGCGGCCTTCATGTTATCAGACCAGGCGTAATAATTACTGCCATTCAATTTGGCAAATTGAAGTGTCATAGACGTAGAGTCGCTCTCGGGGCCCATAACCTAATGAGAATAGAATTGCGCAGTATCACGTCAGACACAAAATATGTATAAGTGAGATCACTAGGATCCACGTAGGAAGACTAGTCAGTATCTACCAGAGACACGACGCAAGTAAGTTACATACCTAGGATCCACGTAGGAAGACTGGATCCTAGGACTAGCGGACATTCTACTTATATACTAAGGAAAATTTTATGTACGTGTATTTACCGTAGAATTGAGCTCGTACTCGTTGCTACTTGGTATACAATAGAGTCCGTCGAGTGTACCTACAGTGTCCATGAATAATATGAAATATGAAGACAAAAGAAACATCGAGCTGTGCGCTCGCACTTCGACAATATCTCAGGGTCTCAGCTTATACCACCAGAGACTCTTCTTCAGATCCTCCTCCAAAATTTGCACAGATAACTCTGCATCCATCCTTCCATCAATCTTCACTGCATAGCCTGGGCCATCCCACAGCATACAGCCCCAAACTATCACTGATCCTCCTCCATACTTCAGAGTGTCCTTAACTAATCTTTCACTGAGTCCTTCTCCCTTATCCTCCCATCTGACCCCAAATGATTGATTTTTGTCTCATTAGACTATACAACCAGCTTCCAGTCCTCTACAGTCCAATGCTGGTGTGTCAGAGCAAAATCTAGTCTAGCTCTTCTATGCCTGTCAGAGAGTAAAGGCTTTTTTTGCTTGACTACAGCCTTTATTCTTGCCTGTTTGAGATGCCTTGCCATAGTCTGTGAAGAGACTAATGTCCCAATGATGGGAGTAAGAGATTTGGCTATATCTACAGCAGTTTCAGCCTTGCTAGCAGAGATAAGATGGATAGCATACCAGATATTGGTGGTAGAGAGTTTTGAAGGATGTCCTCCAAGTGATTTGGTAAGGCTGGAACAATTTTTAGAGGCTAGTCTGGATATGGTACTGCACCCAACACCAGTAATTGCCTGAATTTTAGTATAGGAATAATGAGAATTTAGAATAGAGAGGATAATTTTCTTTAGAGTAGAAGATAATGGCTTCATGATAAGTGGGGGGGTTGAGAATGATGGGACATGGCTGTCAGCACATCTATTTATATGTCAAAGACACATGGTCACATAACCTTGTTGATTCACAATCAATGGAGTTATGTGATTGCTTGGATTAGTATCAAAAATCACCATTGACAAAACTGTTCCAATGACTTAAAATGCTTACAAAATTTATAATTATCTCATTTGGAAGTATTACATAATGCGACTTTGCAGGGTCAGATATGACATATTTGGCTATGTTTGTAAATACCTTCACAAATTTAGCCATTTTATTCATTGAGCTATTACTATGTTAAGTCAAAAATACAAAACATTGGAACAGTTTTGTGGGTCACTGTATAAGAACCCTCATGCTCCAGCTCTTCTGAACTTGGCCACCCACCTCCACACTTATCACAATCCAATCCATTCACCTGCTCCCTTTTTCACCTCACACTTCATCCAATGCATCACCTCAAATAGACTCCACCTCCTGGCTTAACCAACACACTCAAACAATTCTTGCTCATTCAGTACCAAAAACTGGCCATCTGGACTATCAAGGACAAGTCCAATAGCTCTATGCATCCATTTTCTCCTGCATTATTCTGACTCTACATCCTCCATGACATATCTATTTGTTCAAGATCACTCAAACCATGGGGCACTCCCATAGGCTATCATGAATTTGTCAAAATGTTCAATAAACATGAAGGAGAATACAAGCTATGCTACAAGGACAATGGTTCCAACAACTGGACCATTCCACCAGGCTTGAAATGCATTCCCTTTGAAATTCTTGACCTTTCTCCCTTTGCACTTGCTGTGCCTCCTGTCAACAATCCTTTCTTACAAGGAGCCAGACTGGCTGACAAAAACAGCATAATATCTCAAGACCAAGTTATGAATGTGACATGCACCTTATTGCAGAACACAGTATGGAATGCATCATCTCTGTCCAATTGTCAAATCAGCACTGGTGGATCCACATGCAAAGCTCACAATGGGCAGTCTAACAACATATGCCTCTACTCTTACATATCACCACAAAAAGTCAACACAGCCTAATGCTCACAATAGCCATGGCAATGACCCCTTTGCAAATGATATGTCCATCATCACTCCTACTACTACTATCTCTCCTTTGGCACTCATCCTGCATCAGAGTGTACCTAATATATTGCCTCAAGCCACAGACCCCTCCAACACCAGTATTTCCACTACCCCATCCACTCCTTACTCCAGTCAACTCACCACCTATCTCAAAAATGATCTTGACCTTGACTTCTTCAACAATAACAATGGAAGAATGGACTTAGACCAATCAAATCCTGCAGCTAACAAAGCCACAGATGGGGTTACCCAAGGCTAGGAGGAATTTCAACTTCTCTCTCATAATTTCCATGAGTAATCAAGACCTAACTTTTTGCTGTTCCATTCCCCTTTACCTGAAAAACACTCTGAGGAGTACCTGGAGGGTGTATGTAGCATTCTTGTGACCTAGTCCCTCATTCTTCTCACATAACTCACAGTCTTTATGTTTGTTTTCTTATGTTTTTTCTTATATAACCAGTTGTCTAGTATATAAGTCAGAGATCTGATTTGTAGTAGACAGATTTTGGAATTGCAATACTTATACCTATGATTCTCACATTCTGAAGTCTCGAGTGTGTCACAACCAATATCACACTCACACCACACCCCATTACTGTTTACTGTCACTGCCACTACTGAACTGTCACATTAAACTGGATGCCCAGGATGAGGGCCATGTATGAGTGAGTCTTGTTCTAAGGCATGGAAAAGTGTAAGCCTAGGCATACTATGTACAGTCCCTCTACTGTACATATATACAGCTTGGTAACAGAACACCTAATTCCTTTTGGTGTAACAGTTATGCAGCTGTGTGACCATCCTTACAGTTGAAGGCTTTAAAACCACTTGGAGTGAGTGGGGTGATCCCATTTTTGGGGAGTAGGTACAGTTGTGGACAACTAAACATCACAAAACAAAGATTGGTTTATATGCATTGGTATAACTGGGTTGAACTCAGTGTCAACAACATCCTATAATATTTTTGAGTCAAGTTGTATGAGACAAATTTCATTTAGAGGTTCATTTATGTTGCAATGACCCCAAAAGTTTTGGCCACCCCACAGAATCTGATGCTTAAATTTCCCAAAAGTGTGCAATCGACGTATCTGACTGAACTACGTATTTTCCCAGTCAAAAAACATATACAAAATGAGCTAGGAAAAAATAAACATTTTCAGTGCTAATACATGACCTAATGTGGCCATGTCAACCAAGCAAAGCGACCACCCCTGCAAATGCCTTCATGACCTGCCAGGGCTCAAGAATCAGTCGTTAGAAGTCCTATTCAGTCACCGAGAGGACTTTCCCAGCCAGGAGTCGATGTCGGAAAAGAGTTTTCGGGAGGAAGGTCATGTGCATCTTATTATTATTATTAATTTATTTAATATTTTTGTATTCTGCGTTTAAACTAGTCTCTCCTCTAATATGCTCATAGGTACCACCAGGGTAGTGCTTGCTTGTTTCGGAAGCCTCCGGTGGCCAAAGTGGAAGCTGGAAGTAGCTGTTGCATCATAAGTTGGTGCTACCTCTTCTGTTTGATTGACAGATGGATTTCCATTTCAATAGTAGTCGAGGACGGCCCAGCGATCAAATTCTTGTCGCCAGCTGACTGCTTCCCCATCTTAATGTAGTCCACATCCCTTCTCACTTTCCGTATACTGCTGACCATCATTGTTGTGGGCTGTGGGACGGGTCATCTATGGCTGGACCTGGACAACCCCGGAGATGTCCACGAAGCAGCGCGCAGAACATATATAAGGCGCGAGTTCCTGCCGCACCGCCCTGCTTCTCGGCCAGTATGGACACCAGCATCGAAGGTTTCTACCGTTCTGTCCATCTCCAATGGCAATGGGGGAAGGCAAGTGATTTTCCCAGACCTCCCAAGATGATCCGTCCCGAAACACAAACTCTTTACCACAGCTTCTCGACGGTACTTCTATATTCACGCTCCGTTGTGTACCAGATGATCCCCCGCCTTGACTAATGCCTTATTATTGCAGGGTCTGCACTAGCGCTATTCGTAGGTTTCAGTGTTGCTTTTTTTTCTCTTACAAGTATCTCTCATCATTCTAGCAGATCTTCGAATACTTTCTCACTCTCCACATGGAGATTTCTCTCATCTGGAAACAGGATTGGTCGGTCCCTATGGTGTTATTTCTTTTGAACCGATACCTGCCAATCATAGATTTGACGTTGCTTCATTATCGTGAGTTGCATATAAATGTTGCAAATTTCATCAAACACTCAGGAACATTACAGGTGATTATAAGAGCGGCTTTCAAGGCTGCGAGTCATTGCTTCATACAATATTCTGTGAGTTGAAGGTATCATTCAGCGTTTCTAAACACTGATCAAACACACTGTAGTCATGGTCCTTTTCGGGTCGCTGGTAGCCGAAGGTTTGGGGCTGTTTTTTTTTTGGCAGAATGCCCGCAATTCACCTTGGGCCTTGACACATATTCTTTTTTATAGCCATTCTCACACTCCGTGTCTGGTTGGCATGGGAAATGAACCTGGGGGTCATCGTGATCACATCAGTCTACATCGTGGCAAACTTCGTTTTCAGCTACGCAATGGTTTATCATCAAATCCAAGGTATCGATCAAGGTAACCATGACGAGCGCTTCCATCCATCACTGTCCGGCCCACTGATTCGTTCGCCGGAGCGCTGATGTACTTTATTTTATTGTTTATTACTCAGGACTTGTCCCTGGGCTGCCTCCGTGCATCGAAGTACAGTCAAAACCCGGTCATTCAACCTTTTATCTGGCTTACCTTCCTACATTGGCCTACGATGCAGGTACGTATTCTGGTGGCACAGACTCTTGGACTCTATCTGAATAAACTTGGTTTACCCCTAGCGATGTTAGTTCTCATGGTCATACCATCCCTTCGGGAGTGTACGTTTAGCTTTTCTTCTTCATTGACACCCTTAAACTGTCGCGTCTAACTCACCTTAGATACACCAGCCGGGGTAATCAAAGGCCTCGTTTTTGGCGAAACAACTCTGGTCCAAGTCTTCTACACCGAAGGTGAGACCAGGAACAAATACCTATTCTTTCACGTAAATTGACTACTTTAAAAAGGGATCTTATTCTATGCTTTCCTGTTAGGTAGGGACTGCCCCCCACCCGGCGGCGGCCTCATGTTCTCTCACTTATCCCCCACCCCCCCCTTCTCACAAAGGAACTTCAATTGCAACATTGACTCTGACTATTATACTGGCAAGTTAGCACTTATTTTCATTTCAAATCCACTGAGGTCTGAGATGCTGTATATGTCCATAGGAAAGCCAAGTCTTCCTATCTATCGGACTGTAGGTTTTTTTTGCAGTAACATCACCCCCGTTTACAAAAATAATCTGACTCTTCTCTTCTCCAGTTTTGCACGCATCGCTCGCGCCATGTTGTCAAATCGCGCAATACTCCATATTCGTCGAGAATTCAATAATAGAGCTCATATGAGTGATGGCCCAAGTCGGATGTCGTCGCTCAGGTTGGGGGGGCGTGGTACGATTAGATAGTGAATCTATTGCAGGGCGATATTTCTAGACTGGGATATCCTGCATGTGCTATCTTACATATGGTTCTCTACGATAATTTTGGCTGTGCCGTGCGATTGAATCAAGGCACGATGCGATCACTATTACCCTGGTAATCCGAAAAACTGACATAGTGTTGGAATACCCCAGTCAAAGTCCACTCGCTTACACCAATCTCTGCAATCAGGGTCTCGTCGCCAGCCCGTTTAGGGTTAAGCGCGTCATGCATGTATTCGTACACCCTCCGAGTCGTCAATTACACAATTTCTTACAGCCAACCACGAGAACTATAGGAGACGAACTTGGAAAGGACAAAACAATGGAGAGTTTAGCGCTTAGCAGGCGGGTTGGTCGGCTTCCAGGATCCCCCAACAGGTCCAACGCCAAAACCACCGAAAGCAGCACCGGCGCTAGGAGGCTGATCAGACACAGGGAACCCCGACACGCGCGTGGGGTTGCCTGCACTTGGGGGAGCCTGGAAGGAGGATCGGAAACCAGTAGGAGGGGCCCCTTGGATGGAGAGGAATTTATTGGGCTGGGGACGGTCCTCGGTATTGTACTGATTGATGGGTCAGATCCACGGTAAGCGGGCAAAGGAACAAGCGCACCTGGAATTCGAGGCCAATCTGATCAGCCTCTGAGACATCCAACAATTTAACCATCTTCTTCCCGATGCTATTCAGCTTCTCCACGTCTTCCTTACTCCTCGTCCATAGTTGGATCCGATCAACCTTGGTCCGCAAGCTGACCACAGCACCGCAAACCTCATCTCCATCCTCCAACTCTTCACCAACTAAAGCCATCGCCAACCAGCTCCAGCACCGATCAAGTAGTTCTGGGTTGTTTTTCATTGTGAGAACCCATTTTCCCCCATTGGCGTTAGCAGGATCCTCCCACATGGGTTTGATACCCGCCTTGAAAAGGTGATAGTTGGAGTTTTTCTCAAGCTTGGAAGGGGGTTTGAGCCAGTTGAAGTATCTGCAAAAGGCCTCGACAGTGCTGAACTCGCCGATGACAGTCAGACCAGCTTCGTAGTCCTGGGTATCGGGAGGGTGAACACTATATGCATCGGAGGTAGCTGAGGTAGGCGCCGCGGATGCGGGAGTGAAGGGGAATTTGGCTTTTGTATCATGGTATATTGTCCTGCGAGACATCGGGTTAGTACATGGTTGGATCTATAGCGTGATTGAAGCAGGGGGGTGATGCGGGCCCTTACAGATGGGGTCGGAATGATGTATGAGATAGACGCACCAAGTGAACTGTAAGGGATGTTCTGGTGCCTTCATTTGAACGCCAGGCGTCTTCGGATCCTCAATCATAGGAGCCTCGGGCGGTTTTGAAGTGCCATCTATGCTGAGGTGCCGCGTCTTGACGAGTCGAGCAGTGATAGCATCGAGGCTGGGTATGTTCTTATACCCGACTTTGGGCCGTCCCTTCTCAGTGGCGACGTTTTCCTGGTTGAGTTTCTCAAGTCTCTCCGACGTAAGTGCATCCCCACCACTCTCGGCTACAGGAGTCTCGGCTAGAGGCGACGTAGATGTGGGGACTGGTGAAGCGGAACGGGTGTTGGGTGCATTCACAGCAGTGGAATCGTTGGTAGATGCCGTAGTAGCGAGCGAGGTGGATGATCCTGTTCGAAGGGCATGGGCAGCAAGGCGTGGACGAGGAGCTGTGGGGGGTGTACCATTGGCATTTGTGTCCTTGTTGAGGCCAATGCGAGCGACGAGCTTCTCAAGGGGTGGGAGACGAGGGAGCTTTGTGGTAGCCGGATCTTTGGCAGGGATGGTGGGTGTAGCGTCGGGGGAGGCCATGGTGGTGGTGGGACGTTGGAAGGAGAGAGGGCCCAGCACTGCCATCTCGTCTCCTCAAGATCTACTCATCACAACAGTGACCAGCGCTTAGTAGCCGACGTTACTGAGACAATAATCTCGGCGCTTCAACCCGTGTTATCACCCTTTTGAGCAATGGGAGTCTCTGCATCCGCAAGATTCGATCCCACGGCTGACCTTGTAGACCTCAAGGGCAAGGTCATCATCGTAACAGGTGGCAAGTGCGTCTACCAAAGGGGCTCAGCTCCCATTTCACCCTACTACACTGACGCCTAAACTAAGCGCTGGCATCGGCTTCGCAACAGTCCAACAACTGGCCCGTGCGGGCGCCAAGGTCTATCTTGCAGCTAGAAACGAATCCCGTGCTACGGAAGCACTCGCGCAATTGGAGGCAGACGGACTCACTAACGTGCATTGGCTGACATTAGACCTAGATGATCCAAGGGATGGCCAAGCATAGCGCCGAAGAGTTTTTGAAGAAAGAAGAGAGGTTGGATGTGCTTGGTGAGTTGTGGCCGGACTGATTCGCCCTTCTTGACCTGAACCATGCCCAGTGAACAATGCTGGGTTGTGAGCTCTGAGGTCTCCATCCTACCGAATCGTTACTTATACATTTGTTTGCAGGCTCTCCGGCCCCTTTGAGATCGGACGAGATGGTGCGATTCTCTATATCTCGTATCATCTCACTTATAACTCCCTCTTGTGATAGGCGTCGCGTCAATGACTATCGTCAAGTGAGTTAGTCCAAACTCATGAAAGTCTTAGGACTTCAACTACGAACAAACAGCTATATCAGTCCCTTTGTCTTCACCGAAACACTACTTCCCCTCCTCCAAAAAACCGCACAAGAGCCGGATTCCTGACGTCCGCATTGTGAACGTACGGTCGCCCCGCTTCTACCCCCGACCTTCACTTACCAATAAACCACCCCAGCTGAGCTCAATAACCCACAAAATGATATCCGAGCCCTTCAAAATCACAGAAATCGAAGACTTCAACGTCCAATACACAGGCCATCTTTTCCCCGGTTTCAAACGCTACGGTATATGCATCGCAATAAATACGAAACGCGCTCGATAACTAACTGTACGAGTCTAGCACACACAAAACTCCTTGTGCTCCTCTGGTCCACTGCCCTCCAGCACCATCTCCTCTCCACACCATCCTCTACAGGCAATAGTAACCCCATAACAGTCCTCTCCATCCACCCCGGCCAAGTCGACACATTCTCGCATAAAGACCCCTGGCTCAAATACCTTTCATGGATCTCCGCGATATTCGCCCAGTCCGTCACTGAAGGTGCTTACAACTCTGTCTTTGCCGCTGCCAGTAAGAAGGTGAGAGAGAGTAGGGAAGAATATCAAGGCGCGTATCTAGAGGGACGGCCAGTTGGAACCAAGGTGGTACCCTAGCAAGATTGCTAGGGATGATGGCTTTGCGAGGGAGCTAGAGGAGACTACGAGGAGATTTTTGGCTGGGATTGGACTCTGAGTATGGTTGCTGGTGTACAAGTCCTGTCGCTGTTGGGTGGTATTGATCCAGACGCTAATTATTTACTGTACTCTATACCGATGTTCACTTTTATGCTGGATCTAGCTATGCTCGCAGATCCCAGCTGACTATCAAATAATCCCCCTCGTTTGTTCAAAAGTGCTGTCACTCATTTTTATCGTCTTGGAGAAACCAATACATTCGACAACCAAACTCATTGACTACTAACTTCTACAAGGGTGGGGTATCAACAAAGCAGAGTGTCATCCAACTGGGATCGTATCTATCAGGCTGCCCAACATTCGAGTCTTCTGCGATCTTCCTGATCTTTGCAACCTCCTCCTCACTGAGCTTGACGTTGACAGCACCAAGATTCTCTTTGAGGTACTAATGGCGGGCGTGTCAGGGGGTGGTGACTGGTTATATATAACCTACGCACCTTGATCTTTTTCGTCCCGGGGATTGGAATGAAATCTTTTCCTTGAGCAAGAACCCACGCAAGAGCAACCTGGCCAGGTGCTGCATTATGTTTCTTCGCAATCTCTGCCACTCCATCAGCAACTTCCAGAATCTTCGGGAAGTTCTCTTTGCTGAATCTAAACCTCAAGCCTTAACACCAATATACTTATATATCGTTAACCGTTGTCCGTGGACGAACCTTGGAAGAAATCTCCTAGCATCCTCCGGCTCAAAATCCTCCGGGGACTTGTATCGACCAGTAAGTAAACCTCGTCCCAATGGAGAATAAGCAACCACGGCAACTCCAAGCTCCCTGCATGTCTTCAATAGGCCAATTTTCTCGTCCTCGATATCAAGCGTGAAAGGGGAATATTCGACTTGGATCGCAGCGATGGGATGGATAGCGTGGGCCCTGCGGAGGGTGGCCGAAGAGATCTCTGACAGTCCAAGGTAGCGGACTTTGCCTGCCCTGTCAAATCTATATAAGCTTCTTGACGTATATACTGTTCGAGGCGAATTCGTTTACTTGACCAATTCTGCCATTGCATCAACGGTTTGCTAGCACAGGAACATAAGCCAGCGCCTCTCGTAGAAGAATCGGAAGGGGTAGATACCTCGATAGGAACCAGGGGGTCCGCACGCTATTCCCGAGGTGTGAGCAAGGTGCCAAACGCCAAAATGAGGTAAACGTGCATGGAGATAATAGAGGTCAATTGTATCAATGCCTAGTCGCTTCAAGGTCCTCTCGCAGGCAACCTTGACGTATTCCGGAGTTCCATTGGGTGACCTAGTGCTCCCATCCATAGCGAGACCGAATTTGGTGGCTAGGAATATCCTGTCGCGATTTCCTGTACGCTTGAACCTAAGAATTACGGCTCTCATCATGAGGGCGTTACTTGCGCAACATTGTATACACGCACCATTTAGCAACCAGATCTTCAGAGTCGCCATAAACATCAGAAGTATCCCAGTTAGTCCAACCATCCTCCAAAGCCGCGTCCAGAAACTGATGCAAGAGGGGGAGGGGGGGAGGGGGGACGAAGACCAAATCAGCCCAGTGAACGCGGTCCCTGCTATTGGGTGTTGTAACTGACCTTGAATCTCTCTTCATCGCTGTCGACCTGGCCATAGAAGGAAGATAATCCCATCAGCCCCAAGCCCATTTCGGCGACATCGTCGTTCCCGATTTTCCTAGTAGGCATTCTCGTCATGGCTGGTGCTCGTGATTGTATGAACACAAGATCGATGGAGGGACAACTTTGAGAGGGTACTGGATCGTGATATACCAGGGATTTTTCGAGTGATCGCAAAGCTGCTGTCTTAAGTACGCAAAGCCCGTGCTCAGCATTGATAAGCTGTATCTCATAAGCCGGCGATGTCAACGAAGTGTCCTCTAAAAATGGCGGCCGAGTAACCGAGATAGTCAAAGTCTCAAGGCTATTGCTTCATAACTCCATTCAGAAGCACGTGCCACCTTCTGGTGTCATTCCGGCCGCTGACTCCGAGGAGCGGTAGATGAACGCCCAGTATCATGGCGAAAGCAGCTTGAGCAGGTGCGTATGTACACTTAAGAGCACAATAGGTGTTGAGATTCGAGTGATACTTGACAAAATCCATATTTCCTCTAATGCTTTCAAAGATATCGAAATCAATCACACACCCCGGAGGTAGGCATTCCGCATTTGGGCAAAATGTACCAAAGGGGAGTACTTATTATGAAAATTCCACACACAGCTCTACTTCCGGTCTTCCCTCGTTTCTCCTTCGACAATCGATGATCCCGACACCTGCCTCGTTTCGAAATCAAGGTGATGCACCATCTTTGCACCATCTCCATCATCAACGTTTCAAGGTCCGATCCAAGAGGAAATCATAACAAGAACCCAGATCTCAGACTTCAAGCCGTGATCTTCGGATATGACCTTCCCAGTCTACGAGGTGGTCGTAAAGGAAAGCTACAGAGGTTAGCTGCTGATCATGGGCACAGATGCCACCGCACACCAATCCGCGTTCTGTATACGGGGACACCATCCCCACACTTGGCCGCATTGAAACGAAGGTGATTGTTTCTCCAGCAGTGGTTTGTTGGCTCTGTCATCACGGCCGAGAATTAGGCTACTGGAATATTCCGTCTTATGGCGCCTCGGTACACTCGGTGCCTATTGATCGACCAGGATGCGCATATAGGTCAAATTCCGACAGGAAGTCTATTCTCGTTAAATTCCCTCACTTTCTTTCCCCAAGTCTTCTGGTTTCAATCATCATTCTATTACTCACCCTTGAGTTGTAACAATAATATTACGAGGTCGAGAAGACGAGCCCATGGTCGTTTCGTAGATCACACCTCGCCTATATTGTCTTGAAGTCGGATACTCTTCCCTTCATCTGTGAGTTGTCACGAGACCAATCTATTATGTGCCGCACGGTTGTTGGCCAAGGAATTTGGTCACATTAAATATGCGGGTCCGGCGTTATTTTTTATATGCTCTAAAAGTAGTGACGCCGATCATATCATCTGCACGCATATGGTTTTTTTGTGTCAATAACAGGGAGTGATGAATAGAACACAAGGTGCAAAGGCCAAAGACTGGGCGAAGCAAGTTGCATTCCTCATTTGGGCGGGTATCTCCCAGTTGTGACAACCGTCTTTGCCGCCGGCCGGATTTGAACACTGGCGTTCACCATACAGTAGTTCTGGTAGAAAGAAATTTCGGAGGGATTGGAGAGATAATTGTTCCATACACCAGAAAAGGCCTGATAATCGTGTTCGCTACTCGACAAGCAATCGCGAAGACCAACTAGGGTTGAAAAGGTTGGACATGGCACCCTGCAGTCTAGTAATAGCAAATAGTCATGTGACATTCTGGCAGTAAGTAGTTCGACCACGCTAACCCTCAGCGCTCAGCAAGTATCCACCTCTGCCCTTGGCCATTCTGTCACCTTATCGTCATTGCCCCCATTGACAATGATCGTGCGACCTGAGAACTGATTAATGAAGACCAAGAAGGAATCCAATGAGGTCAACAAGCGTGAATTATGTGTAAAGAATTCGGTGTGTGTCGTCATTGGTCTAGCTCGTCCGAATAACGATTGACAGTTATATCACTGGCGCACCACCAGAGTGGGGCTTCATACCATTTTCCCCACGTCCCCTCATGTCAGAGTCTCTCTCCCCGTTGAAAGATGGCTATGAGCCCTCCCTGGAACCTTCTTCACAAGGACAAAGTGGTGAGTGTCGCGTCTGTCAGCGCACTGACCCGTGATAAACCCCGTTGAGAAGCTCACGGTGGCGAAAAAAAAGAGGTTTCCCCACCTGCGTCACATCCAGCCCCTCGACTGCCTCCTTCAAGTCTGTTTATGCCATGTGGGCACGACATGAATGGGAGAAATCTCATCGTCTGCATAGACGGGACCTCGAACCAATTCGGCGATAACGTACGTCCGTAGTAACCCCCACATCTAATAATATCGTTGATTTTTTTTCCTTGAATAGAACACGAACGTGATCGAATTATACCGTCTCCTTTTGAAAAACCCAGAAGATAAGCAGAAGACTTGGTACAACAGTGGCATTGGGACGTACGCGCAACCCTCGTGGAAGTCGCTTAGATTCTTTAAGCAAGCCATCCGCCACAAGATCGATTTGGCAATTGCATGGTTCGTTGCTTGAGAAGTCTTCCTTGTAAAGGCATTCACCTCATCCAGGAATTTCGAACGAGCTGTGCTCGCAGCGTACCGCTGGTTATCGGCCCATTACAAGCCAGGTGACACTATCTTTCTTTTCGGTACGTGATAGCAGCATTCCCTCTACATCCATGTTCTTGATGGGTAAATAGGGTTTTCCCGCGGCGCCTTTCAGATCCGCGTCTTGGCGGGGATGATTGATAAGGTATGATATATCACTTTCACTACTCAACTGGCACACATAAATCAACCCCTCATAGGTCGGCCTCATCTTTCCCGGAAACGAGGAACAGATCCCATTGTACGCTCAAAATGCGGTCCACGCTCTTGCATGCTGACCAACTGATTTACAGCGCTTTCGAGCTGTACGCAGACAGGGAGAGTGATGAACCCATCGTGTCTGCAGTCGGGTCATCTGACCCCAAACCCGCAATTTCCAAGGCTGAGCAATTTAAGTCAACCTTCGCCCACAAGGATGTCAAGGTGCATTTTGTCGGCGCCTGGTACGCGAGGACTGATCACCATCCCTCTGGATACATTGACGACGAGAGGTTAGGGATACGGTTTCATCGATTGGTGTTATTCGTGGGACACACCTGTGGCCCCGGACCGTTGATGGGATGAAGCATGTGTGTTACTTCCGCCATGCACTAGCGCTCGACGAGCGGCGCGTCAAATTCCTGCCTGAGTACGCCTATGGAGGGACGACATTGCCTCCATCAAGCAAGGAAGATACTAACAAGTCGGAAACTGACCAGAGCTCTACAGCTAAAGACAACAACAGTCCGACCGTCGACAACCGCTGGGCGGATGACCCAGGATCCTATGGAGTGTGATGACATGGACGACCAATCCCGGTTTAAGAAGCACTTTGTGAGCTTGAAGCTTTCCCACACGAAGGAAACGTGGTTTGCAGGAACACATTCGGATATGTAACTAGATTCACCTTCTTAAAATGAGTGCTAGCTCTGACGATCGCATCTATTAGCGGGGGTGGAAATATTGATAACCCCTTGATGGATCGTAGCAGACCACCTTTGAGGTGGATGGTATTCGAGGCGGGAGCAGTTGGACTCCGCACTGCACCATTCCCGCGCGACCTTTCTGGTGGGGATCCATATCAATATCATTCAATCCCTTACACCGGTCTGGTGGACTCTCGAGCTCCTTCCCGTCAAACGGCTGGCATTTACACAGAAAAAGGGTGGAAAGAGCACTACTCGAAAGTAGGTCCTGTTATTTTGGTCGTAAAGGGGACCTTATAACACCGGCGCCTATCTAGGCCCCATCTCGGCGCTGGGCGTCAAATCCTCCCTGGTCAGAGGATCCACAGCTCCCTTCTCTTAGCAGACCAGACAACCGCACGCGAGTACACTCCACGAGCACATCCCCCCGAGAATGAGACCGGATTCTGGGATATGTTACATCAGAGAGGGACCTACAAAGACGGTCATCGAAAAGCCTGGCTGGAACTCGACTTGTATGAGGTCACACCGCACATTGTAGAAGGCGTTATCAAGGGTGATGATCATGCACTGGGACGCATGCGACACATAGCGACTTCAGGTAGGCCCCTGACGATTTGTTTATTTTCAGTTGAACCTAACAGGAAGCCAGCTGAGGGACGTCGAGCTCTGTATAAAGAAGTGACCAGAATCTTGAAGAACGCATCAAGCCCTGACCATTTGTATGGACTCATGCAGAACGCCATGCAAGTTTTGAGCGGGATCTCCAGGGACTACCCACCGGTAGTGCTTATCCATCCAGATGATATTCATCATCTCGTCTCTAGTGTTCGGGTGAGCGAAAACGAGGGAGAGCATAAGATAATGAGAAAATTTCTCCTGGAGTTCACCGATCGTGAGTATAAATACAACTCTTGTCGGATTGGCGAGCTAAAACCTTGGTCCTACTCCATAGTCTGCTCGCATGTGCTCCAAGGACACGCGGATTGGGCCACATCTGTTGCGTTTTCGCCTGATGGCAAATGTGTAGTCTCAGGCTCGGAAGACAAGACAATTCGGATCTGGAGCGTAGAGACTGGGAAAGTGACGGGAGAGCCACTTCAAGGGCACTCGCGTTGGGTTACGTCTGTTGCATTTTCACCCGATGGTGAATGCATAGTCTCGGGCTCGGATGACAATACAGTCCGAATTTGGAGTGTGGGGGAAGGGAAGACGGTGAGAGGGCCACTCCGAGGACACGCTGGTTCCGTCACATCTGTCGCATTTTCGCCTGACTGCAAGTGTGTAGCTTCAGGCTCCGACGATGAAACAATTCGAATCTGGGATGCTGAGACGGGGCAGATAAAAGGGGAGCCATTACGAGGACATGCAGGTTGCGTTACCTCTGTTGCGTTTTCCACTGATGGCAAGCGTGTAGTCTCGGGCTCGCATGATAAGACAGTTCGGATCTGGAGCGTCGAGACGGGGAAAATGATAGGGGAGGCACTTCGAGGACACGTGGATACAGTCACATCCGTCGCATTTTCGCCTGACAACAAGTTCATAGTCTCAGGCTCGAACGACGATACGGTTCAGATCTGGAGTGCAGAGACAGGGAAGATGATAGGAAAGCCGCTTCGAGGCCATACAGATTCGGTCACGTCTGTCGCACTTTCACCCGACGGGAAGTATATAGCTTCAGGCTCGGAGGATGAGACAGTCAGGATCTGGAATGCAGGGACAGGACAGATGGCAGGAGAACCGCTTCGAGGCCATACAGATGTGGTCACTTCGGTTGCATTCTCGCCTGATAGCAAATCCGTGGTCTCAGGCTCAGGCGATAAGACAGTTAGGATTTGGGATGATGATAGCTATACCGTCTAAAACCCAGAGATAGTTGAGTATGAACTCTCTGTACCTGACCAACCGTAAACCATGTGTTCATATCGTCGAGTCCGGAATGATTCTCATTCGCACTCTCAAGTCACCTCACTGGCAGCTGAAACCCCCCATCGTTGATTTCAGAAAGTGCAAGTACATACATAGGGGGGAAGTCAAGAAACATACACAAAAGCATTGAGCATCGCAGTGGAGAAACCTGTGACGGTATTCATTTCTTCAAGAAACAATTTCGGTCAGCAAATCTACTGGCCACTTGGGTACATCCGTCCCGTTGGGCCTTGATCCAACATTATATCCCAATCTCACCACACCATCACTGAACTGGAGAATTGGTTTGATAGTCCCCACCCGGACCCTCAATGCCCGATTCTCCCTCACTTCGAAGTACCTTCTTATCAAATATTGGTGTGTCATTATCTTGGAGTATCTTGAGAGCCCTCGGGATGGTGACCCCCATGGGGTCAGTGTGCTTCCAGACAAACCGGCCATACCTTGTCCAGAGGTCGTCCCAGATTTCTTTAGGATAATCACCGCAGGAGGATGTGAGCCATTGCGAGTAATAGTTGAGCGCAACCTGTGAGTTACACGTGAGAGCGGAAGTGGTAATTGTAGATCAGAGATGTTTATTACATCAACGACATAGGAGCCTCCTTTTTCACCTTTGTCAATAAGAGCGTGAAGAACGCCTACCGCTCCAGCGACTCCCGTGCTACAGAAAGAATCAGCGTGGCGGTCGTGTCGTATAGAGATAGACTGCATGCCAGAAGTCTGAGTTGGGGAAGACGGGTGTGACAGGTTCGTTGAGACCCATGGCCTGGCCAAAATTTAGAGAAACGCCTGTACACTGGGAGGATGTGGGTTCGAGATCTCGACTACATTGTCTTGACCCACCGCGTCACTAATCTGTTGCCACCCCGAGCGGTGCGCCCATGGTCCCATTCCACCCCTGTTTAAATGAGTCGGTGCAATAAAAGGTGGTCAGAGTGCGCTCACATAGCAATTCTCGTGTACATAGATGATCCCTTTCCCCCTTTCCTTGACCATCTCCATGATATCATCCTTTCCAAACCCCCACTTCTCCATGACGTGCGGACGATAGCCATCGACGACAATATCCGCCTCCATGATCAAGCTCTTCAGCTGACCTTTATCCTCCTCCCGCCTCAAATCCAAATGCGAATTCCACTTACCCCATCCCAAATCCAGTTGCAACCCCGACATGTCCGTCACATGGGGTGCAGTAACCCGCATAACACTTGCACCCATCTCGGCAAGCTCGCGCACCAAGGTCGGTGATGCGATAATGCGTGTCAAATCAACGACTTTGACTCCAAAGAGGGGACGGGTGGGGGTGGTATGGCCAGGAACATGGTCCCACCATGTTGGGGGTTGTTTTGGATTTGGGTAGTGGTGGATCTCGTATAGGCCAACGTGGGCAGTTGGCTTTAGCCGTGTTCGGATGCGCGGTACTCATCGACCGAGTAACAGATGGTGCCAGCCTGGCGGGCCTGATCGTTCATGAGCGAGTCGATGCTCTCTGCCCTGTGGGTTGAGAGTGTTTCAGCCACGATATTACATGCGGCATCGAAGGATGGAAGAGTTAGGAATTGGGGACGCTCAATCCCGAGTGCCTTTTGCGTTGGATTAGGGATCAAGGACTGCCTGAAAGAATATCAGAGCATGATTATTGATAAGCATCAACAGCGCACCATGAAGGTGGTAGTACCTTCCGTTTGCAACTTTATAGATATTGGTGGTAGCGAGGATCGATTAGTGGGGTTGTAGCCTCCATGGATGCGATGTATATCACAGTTAGGAAAATACTCTTCGTAAAGTTGACGATTTCCTCCGAGTCCCACAGGAATATTCTTGCCTTCTGGGTCAATCGTGAGCCATGGGTGGACGGGAGACTATGATAAACAACTGGGCATGGTCACTGCATCGAAACATCAGTCTGCATATCATATCATAAACCATACATATATACGTGTCAATATGAATCTTTTGGTAAGGAATTCCATATTTCTTGCGTAGCAAGACGTTGAGCATAGCACCCTGGAAGGCTTTGAGCGCTGAGATGCTCTCTCCGACGCGCCAGTTAACCGGAAAGAACGGCAGTTTAGAGCCAGTGAAGGAAATGCACGTCCGCCGCCTCCTCCACCCCCTGAGGAAGAGAGGACCTGGTGCAAGGGGGTTGCGCAATATACCATCCCACAGGACCTTCTTCGATTCTTCGGGAACGGAGTAGGTGTCAAGAGGAGACATTGGCGGGGGGGGGTACGAAGCCAGGAACCGGAACGGACCAAGGTATTGAGTCTGAGAGCCTGAGTAACGCTCAAGCCTCAGGGGTCCTCATGGGAAGGGCTCCGGGCTTTTGGGCTAGCAAACCCATGGAGCCGGCATACCCGTTTTGGGTGTTCGTTTGTAGATACCGAATGCACGCCTCCATTGAACAGTGTACCGCCTACTACCACGTATTTATGACCAACTTATAGCCCCATTCGCTAGGGGCATAAATTAAGCAAAGTATCACTACCCCATATATTCATTAATTACAGGGGCGGTGTGTCTGCGAAGACGATTGCCATCCCAGCAGGGCCATATCTCTCTGCTTGCCCAATATTTGAATCTTCTGCAAGCTTCCTGACCCTTGCAAGTTCTTCTTCACTAAGCTTGATGTTGATTGCAGCACGGTTCTCCTTGAGATACTAGTACATGCATATAAGATGGCGAATGGTGCCACCGGTAGCAAAGCAAGAATGGCGCACCTTGATCACTTTCGTTCCCGGGATTGGAATAATATCCTTGCCCTGTGCGAGAACCCATGCAAGAGCGACCTGGCCAGCCGTCGCATTATGTTTCTTGCCAATCTCCGTTAATCCATCCACGACTTCCAAAATCTTTGGGAAGTTTTCTTTGCTGTATCTGAATGTCGAGACTTAATATTGGAATATCCTCCGGCTTCTAATTGACGAACCTGGGAATGGTCCTCCTGAAGTCATCCGGCTCAAAATCATCCGGTGATTTGTACCGACCCGTGAGCAAACCTCTTCCCAGGGGAGAGTAGGCGATAGTGGCAACTCCAAGCTCCCGGCAGGTCTTCAATAAGCCAATTTTCTCGTCCTCGATATCAAGCGTGAAAGGGGCATATTCGACTTGGACCGCAGCAATCGGATGAACGGCGTGGGCCCTACGAAGGGCTGGCTGACGAGACCTCTGATAGTCCAAGGTAGCGGACTTTACCCTCTCTTTCAGGCCTGTAGGTTGCCTGATGTGGTATAGAAAGACGGAGAGACTTACTTGACCAGTTCCGCCATTCGCGCCAACAGTTTTCTGAGACAAGGTAATAAGCTGAAGGCTACTTGTCGAGAGGCCGGAAGGATAGATACCTCGATAGGCACCGTTTGGTCTGCGCGCTGGCCCCGATGATGTGAGCAGGTACCAGGCAAAGGAGCGAAATAACATACGTGGAGGTAATAAAGGTCGATTGTATCAATGCCCAGTCGCTCCAACGACTTTTCGCAAGCCGATCTGGACATATTCCGGCGTTCCATTTACTCGTCTGTTTCCATCTCTAACGATACCGAATTTTGTGGCCAAGAATATCTTGTCGCGGTTGCCTGTACGCTTGAACCTGTTGCTCCAAGGTAACTTTTCGTTGAAAAAGACGGGTCACCCCGCAGCGTATAAGTATGCGCACCATTTCCCAACCAAATCTTCAGAGTCACCGTAGCTGTTGGAAGAGTCCCAGTTAGTCCAGCCGTCCTCGAAAGCCGTGTCCAAAAACTATGAAGGGGGGGAGGGGGGTAGGTCAACTGAACAGAGAATATATAGGTCTATTATGGCCATTATCCTGACCTTGAACCTCTCTTCATCGCTTTCGACCTGCCCATAGTAAGCAGACAAACCCATCAACCCCAGACCCATTTCGGCAACATCGTCCTGCCCAATTTTCCTAGTAGGCATCTGCGGCATGATTGGACGTTGAATGAGCAGAAAATCGATGAGATGATGTACGAGGCTTTCCTGAGAGCAGGTACCTTTAAATATGCAACCTACGCTGTAAGCCACTTGCACTAAAAATGGCGACGCCGAACACACACGTATGTATGTACATACGTCTGCCCACCCA
This sequence comes from Lepiota brunneoincarnata, assembly GCA_023014365.1. Taxonomy (NCBI): domain Eukaryota; kingdom Fungi; phylum Basidiomycota; class Agaricomycetes; order Agaricales; family Agaricaceae; genus Lepiota; species Lepiota brunneoincarnata. Next base: position 75,116 of record JAEBUN010000050.1, read on the forward strand.
TCGACTTAGTCACCTTCACAGTTCTATTCTCATCATGTGCCACCTTCTCTCTCGCCTTTTAGAAATATCCTCACAGGCGTTACATATCGTATCCTCGTTTGGTCAAAGGGAGGGAGGGTGATCACCTTGCTTGCCAAGGTCTCCCTAATTCGAATTGCCCGTTGCTATGTAAAAAGTGCGATTTAGTGGCGCGTTTTTTAAAACGTGTAAGCTCGTGTTGGCACAGGATGTCCAAGACTATGCAGTAAAACATGGTAGGCCAAATAGGAGAAAACTTTTCCCTACCGAGGGATGGTTGGAGTTTTACTTCAGTTATTAGCAAATTCAAATAAGTATATTACGCAGTAAGGGGCGAGCAAGGTAGCCCTGCCTAAACCTCCCACGTGTTCTCTTTCGTCACTCATGTGACGTCTTGTTGTTTGCTTTCTTTTAATCTCGCCCACGGTATCAAACAGAAAGCCAAGTAGATACAAGGGCCCTCGAGGCTTACTTGAGTCCGGAATACGATAGTTGTCAATCTGCCAGCTCTCGCTCGTCATCACACCACACTTCCTACCTCTTGTCGCACCAACACCTTGCAGAGGTATGACCCAACAACGCACCTTGGTATTCGTCGAGAAGTCACAAGAGAGAACGGAGAGGCGGCTTTTCTATACGCCAGACAAAGTATGAGAATGGTATATTTGGGTTATATGACCTATCTATAATTAATCACACAGGACTTCAAGCTCGGTGAACCAACCAGCCGACACGGACGCCAATCCAGTTTGCAGAGCATCAACAGTTTTCTAACCAAAGTCTTCTTGCCTGCAGGATATCCGCGTAGCGTAACTCCAGGTGGGTGTCCAACTTTTCTTCTTCCAGCCGACAATAGGGTGCTGACGTAGCGATAGATTACCTTCAGTACGTGACACCTACACTTCCGCTATATTCGCTCGTTACTTATTCTACCACCCCCCCAAAAGATATCAGGTTCTCAATGCAATACAGGCATTCTGCAATTCGCTATCAAGCTTCTTGTCCGCGCGCGCAGTCCTCGAAGGTCTAGAACTGTCCTTCTTCAATTACTCCTACTCACGTCAACTCGGCCATCTGCATCAGGAATGGGTGTCGGCGACTCGTCAGCCAACTCTACACACGCAATGCTTCTTACTACACTACAAGATGCATTCGGTCGCATCGCCAGTAAGTGACGGCCCCCCACATCGGATTCTCGTCATGCCCCTCATACGCTCACGTATTTCTCCCTGGAAATTCACAGCTATTGTTGGTGCCTATTACATCGGCACATCCCTTGTACCTGAAGCAAAAACATATCGATTCTTGGCTGACATCTTGAATGATCTTGCCGTGATCACTGATACGTTCTCACATCTGCTTAACGTGTACTTGTTCCCTGGTGCATGGGTAATAGGTCTGTGCACCAGTGCTGCCCTTCGAGCCCTTTGTGGGATTGCTGCCGGGGGATCCAAGGCCGCCATTACCCTACACTTTGCTACCCCCATCGCAGGCTTAGGCGACGTGGGCGACTTGGGTGCCAAGGATTCTAGCAAAGAGACCGTACTTGCTCTTGTGGGCATGTTGGTGAGTGTCATATAACTCGTGCCGTTTTTTTTTCAAGGCTTTTGAACACCAGGAAATATCTAGCTCGGGACAATCATAGTCCCTCGCATCACTTCTTCCTTTGCCACATACGCGCTCTTGTCGATTCTCATCAGCTGCCCACCTCACCATCAACTACGTGGCAGTACGAGGCCTTGGCATTCGCAATCTGAACAAACAACGAGCGACCATTGTATGGCTGCGATATAAATCTGCCAATAGCGAGATTCTTTCCCCGCAAGAGACGACCCAATATGAGCTCATCCTAGATTTTCCCGGAATTCTTCGCGACCCTGACACTCGCCGCGTGTTTGGCGAGTGTCATATTGGCTTGGCGCCCTTGGATGTGATGCGTGGCTCGGCCCTCTCGATGGAGTTTCTTGACATTTTCTCTGCGGAGCGTTACATCGTCTGTTTTGACGCAAAGTCGCTAAATGGTACAGGCTACCACCGCCCCTCGGTCTACGTTTGCTTCAAGGAAGGGTTCACGCCCGATGATCAACTCAAAGGGTGGTTCCATGCAGTGGAAGTTTGTCGTCGTCGTGCGCTTATGCTCAAGAAAAAGCACGTCCTCGATGACCCCGAAGCGGAGAAAGAAAGCCTGATCAGGGCAACATACGGTGAAATCGAGAGAGACTATGAGGTTCTCAGGGACAAGCTGAAGACAGTTGGTTGGAATGTTGCCGAGCATCACCTCATGGCTGGACTTGGACCCAAGGCTGTCTTGTGCGGTGTGTCAGAAACATAGGGGGGATGTGGCTATCATGAGGGGGTCTATTTCGGCTTGTTCTGTGTACCCTAAATCGCCCCCCCCCCATCTAGAACATACTTGGCATTATAGCGACACAACTAGTTTGAAGTAGCGGACAATCACAAAAACGCATGGTTATTCACCATCGCCACGAGGGCAAAGCCTCGACCGATCTGCCCCTCCGTTACTTTCGAGTTTCTTCATGAGGAAATATGTTCCATATGGTCCTCTCTCTCTCTGCTCTCTCATGAGACTTGTCCCTGGATTTCTGAGAACTTAAGGTGCCTTCTTGCAATATAATCCTCGACGTCACAGTTCCATCACCAACCCGGGCCGGGTTAATCAATATCATTTCGATTTTCTGGGACGGCCATCCAGCTTTATTTCCGACGTTGTGTCGTCTGTAAAAAGAAAAGAAAAGCCCCATTTGACAACTGTCGATCTTTCAAGGAGAAACCTCGCGTCGCGTTATGAAAGTAAAAGGCCGTTGTTAGATCAGACCGGAAAGAGGGGAGAGAACGGGGCTTCTCTTTTTCTCTCGGGAGCTATTGAGAGATACTCCGGGACAACCAATGAGCTGGGAGCCCAAAACGGATCTTTTGGCTTGTCCTGACCATACGGCGCAACGTGGTCCACGGTCCCGAAGTGGTAACAGCGAGAGAGAGAGAGAGAAAGAGAGATAAATGAACTTGAGATCTGTCCAATGTTTCTTTTTATTTTACTCTCTCTCTCTCTTTCTTTCTTTCTTCGCCCTTATCTCCGGGACTCCACCCTTCTCGGTATTTCTCTTCATCCAGCGCCCAATCACGCGTAGAATTCGTTTTGCTGGCAGGTTCACGTTTGAGATCTCGGCGCAAGTAAACGCATAACGAACTCGAATGGTCTACCCATCTCTCTCTCTCTCTCTGTCAATCTCTCAACCCCCATCCCCACACACCCCCTCGCGCATCGCGTCATCATCGGCTAAGCACTTTCCCTTTTGCTTGAAGGATCCCCCCTCCGCCGCCGCACTGGGACCGCCTTTCCTTTTTAGAGATATCTTATCCTGACAACACGTTCACAGTTGCCCCATCCGGATTGGTTATCCCCTCCCCCCCCGGACACCCTCAGAAGCGCCTGTGTTTGGAACTGGATCTCTGTCCCTCTCTCTTCTTCTTCTGCTCCTGCGTTATCTTCTCGGCCCGGACTTATTGTTCTTGAGATCAGATGTATGTGTCGAACAAAAGCCCTAACTCTACATGGGCGCTGGTAATGGTCATAAGGATTAGACAACATACGGGCGGTTCGGTTTTCTCTCTCTCCCCCGGCTACTCGGAAATAAAGAGAAAAAGAAAAGAAAACAGACAACTTCGTCTTGTTCTCTTTTTTTTTTTTTTTCTTGCGGTCAGGATCAGGGTCAAAAGCGGCATCTCCAATCGTTTGCCGCAAAACGTAATGCCACGTTTCTTACTGGCTCCCCTGAATCCTTGGAAAAAAGTTGGCTGATTTGGGAATTAAACAAGAATCTCGGCTTCGCTTGTAAGAGAAACACACACAAACCCCCCCCCCCCCCCCTCTCCCTCCTTCTTTTTATTCCTCTCCACAAGTGTAACTTGATTAGGACGGGGTAAATAGGGAGAGAAAATTCAATAACAAGGAGGAGAAGGGACCTAATGACCCATCCCATCGCCGGCGCATCTCAGCCCCCTTCCCCCTCGCCTTCCATTTCGGGCAGGACGACTCGGGTTGTTTTGGCTATCTTTCCAAAACGTATATCACTGTGGGAAAAAAAAATAAAAACGACATTAGAGCTTCGAAATGTGTCCCTAAAAACTCTACTTGATCAGCAAGGTACGAACTGGAACCGACCCCCCCCCCCCCCCTGCCCCCAATCATCTTCATCATCATCATCGAAGGCTGTCCATGGGCTTCTGATTTTTTCAAGCACTCAATCGGCGAATTCGCCCATTTCTCAGATGTGTGATAGTTCCGGTGTGTGGAGGGGGCGCCACCGCGTAAGAATAGAGTGGGTAAGTGGGAGGGGGGGGGGAGCCTGTCTATCACACTTGGTTAGAATGATCAAATGAACAAAAACAGGTCATTTTCCCCGCATCTGTCGCCTACTCTCACGGGCCGAAGACAAGGAGAAGAGGAGTGTTGGGAGAGGGGAGGGGAGGGGGGCGGAAACCAGGGGAGACGTACGTCGAAATGGGGCGCCGAGAGAGAGACAGTGACCGAACGCTTGTCTAGTACTGTAATTCTCCCCCCCCCGCTCTCTTCTCAACATCTTTTTGGCCCGAATGTTTTCCTGGGAAAGAATCGGAGCGTACGGTTCTCTAGTGTCGGAACAAGCGTTGCGGTCAGCCGATTTCCCCGTTATCCATGTGGTAAGAGTCTATTCGCAGGATCGGGGAAGGGATATGGAATGCTTGTTCCCCTTATGTGTCCTGTTCTGAGTCAGTGCCAAGGGTAAATAGAGACTAAGAATAGGGGGGGGGGGGAGGGGGGAAGGTTAGACAAGGTTCCTGACTGACACGTCCCGGCTTGCCTAGCCCAGTCATCTATGGGGAAAAAGAACAAATTAACAGTATCAGTACGTTAGACTTTTCCTCCTCGTGTAGCCGTTGAACGCGATCATCCCCATCATTCTCCCGACCCGGAACCGCAAGCATTAGAAAACTTTGTTTTTTTGACAGTGTCTTTTTCTCTCTCTCTCTCTTTTTTTTTTTTTTTTCCTTCTTCGTCTTCTTCTTTATAGTTTTTGACATTTGTGGAGCTTGTGAGTGAGCTCCACCTCCATGCGGATGTTCCTAGGTGTGTTTGTGCTTCTTGTCATCCTTTGTGGGTAATGCATTAGAAGACCTGCAAACTTGTTGAAAAAGTTGCGCAACTCCCAATATAGTAAAAAGTAAAAAAAAACCAAAATCATGCGCCTCAAAGATCTAACCTGTCGAGAGAGAACCAACTAAGGGACAACTCGGCCAGCACAACAGAATCTCCCCGACCCAACCGAAGGGGGGATAATCATCAGATCTCGTTCAAAAAAAGAACTACAAATCAAACTCTTTTTTATCAACATTTCGTTCCCTCATCACACATAAAACCAACAACCCACTGCCACTTGTGTGCTTGTTATACAATGGAGACTGTAAAGCACTTACCCCCTTTCTTCTTCTTACCTTTATCCGCTTCTATTCCTGAAATAGACACTCTCCCCGACACCGGACAAGTTTTTACGTTAACGCCTGTACGTCCGATCGCTCTCAAAGCAGAGGGGGACATGCCAGCGCTACGAATTGCTATTCCTGGACAGCCGAGTGCCTTGTGTGGAAGAACGGACCCAACTAGGGTTAGGGGGGGGGGGGGGGAGGGGTGGGCAAAGAGGGGAAGAAGGCCCCCGATCTCGCTATTGTAACCCGTTCATCCGGCCGTCCCTCTCTCTCTAGTGGGTGGCGTTATTGAGTAGGAGAGAAAGAGAGAGGCGAGGCCTGGGAAGACTCGATTCGCGGCAAGAGATTGCAGATCTCAAGCGTTAGAAAAAGCGTGTGCTTAGTAGCGTCCCCTTTGGAAATAGTACAGATCCCTCTCTATGGCAAAGGCTATGTGTGTTATCTTTAACGACACAAGTACCACCCCCCAACACACACACGCACGCACAGGTTCCGGCGTGCCGAGAGCTTAAACTGTGTTTATCAAAGTTGGAACTAGGCCCACTTGGGGAAACGTTTGTTCGATTGTCAAAAGATTTTCCTTCGCGCGGGGGGGGGGGGGGGGGGGGGGTTCTAGCACCTCGCCAAGTGTTCGGCATGGTGCTATGCCGATTGTTTGCGCTGATCAGATTTTTGAATTCGGCTGGAGGTGGGGGAAAGGCAGCTGAACTTGGACTCTATGTAATAACACAAAAAAAAAGGGGGTGACACTTTCAGGGCTGCACAAAAGTCCCTGACATTACAGCTCCAAAGACTCACTCCCGGAACTTGTTTTATAAAAACAAAATAAAGAACCAGATGTGGGCGGCGGCTAACTTTCAATCGATTAAAAACTTTACTCAATCTTGACAACCCCCCCCCCCCCGGGGACAAAGAACTTGTGAGAATCCCTTGGCCTTGCTTTTTTTTTTTTTCTTTTTCGTCACAATGATCCCGAAACAACGACAAGCTTTTCAAAGTCCCCCCACCCCCCCTCTCTCTCTCCCCCCTATCAGACCCTGCGCGAATTATGATTCAGGAGGCGGAGGCGGGGGGGGCAGAGCTGTCCTATATGCTTTTGGATCAGCGAGGAACTTCGAGAGAGAAGAAGAAGAAGTCGTACAAAGTTCGAAAGTTTAAAAAAACCCACCACTTTGAAGCGCCGAGGCCTCGAGGCCCTTTGAAAATCATTCAATAACAACGCGACGAGCGCCAGGGTCCGGGAACTAGGAAGAAGTGTCGGGTGCGGGCGAAGGAAGAGTTTATGATGATTCCAAATCCCTATTTTGTGAAGCACGAAACTGCAATTCTAATCCCACCCCGTGGCTCTAGGCGTAACTACTTGTGTGTACATGTACACATACACAGAATTAAGTACACTCCCGATGTTTTGAAGTCGGACTCGACTCCTCGAAGGCTTCGAAGTGGTAAATAAGCTTCCCGGAATCACCCTCCCCCTCCCCCTCTTCCCGGGTTTACCCACAAATTTTTTTTTTTTTACCTTCAACGCACAAGACCCGATTCGATGCCGTAGTCCTCTATGTCACCCCCCTAATTTTCTTCTCAAAGATGAATGAACGAACCCAAACCCAAAACCCCCAGAAGAAGAAGAACAACAACAACAACAAAAAGACAAGGACTAGGAATGAATATAGTCCAAGTAGTCAATGCACCTGAGAAAGAAAACTAAAAGCAAAAAAACAAAGAGCTCCACATTCGGGGATGTTTGCAACAAGGGAGAGGGAAGGGGGGAGGGGGAAGAGGAGGAGGAGGAGGACTTGGCATCCCCACAAGAAAAAGAACCGGGACAGCCGTAAAGCACTATAATGGATGGATGGGTAACATTGTATCCGGACAAACCATTCCCCCCCCCCCCCCCCCCCTTCTCCTCCACACTCCTCCACCCTCCTCTCCATAACCAAAAAAAGCTTCTAAACGCCACCCGATCCGCAGCCTCCACCCCCATTCGTTCGGGGGTATACTGTATATATACGCAAACGGGAAGCCTTCATTCTTCATTCTCCGTATTACTATAGATTCCCTTGGGCTATACCCCATACGGAAGAGATCCCTTCTACGGATCCCGTCCTTCCCCCCCCCCCCCCCCTCCCCACGTTTTCCTCCTACGCAATTACACTGCTAACTAGTTACCACGCGCCGCCCCCCTCCCTCTCCCCCGCCCAGCATCGCGGAAGGGCCACTCCGCGGCCTTGAAGAGGAAAAACCTACTCAAACGCCCCCTGCCCACGACTGGCAAGCTCACGACGTTGAAACCATCCGAGTCTATATTACACCTCACACACACACACACACACAAGTTTCTTCTCCTCTCCCCGGAACCTGAAACTCACTTCGGACTCTGAGCTTCAAAATCACGCTTTCCCCCTTTCTCATACTTCTCCCTGCCCCCCCCCCCCCCCCCCCCCTATTCAAAGCGCCCCACACACATCAAGTCCCCCTATCACTCCCTCATTCCAAACATAATATTGAATCAGAAAAGTATATTGATATCATTTAACAACACGATTTTAAGTACTCTTGTTTAGTTATGAAACAAAAGAAGGGCTACATAGGTAGGTATACGGGGGGTCGAGGAGAGACGCATATAAACGAAACACTTTCAACCAACAATATACAAAAACAAAAAAAAAAACAGAAAGAGAGAGCAAGAAAATACGCGTAATAAACGCACACACAAAAGAGAAACAGAGAATATACTGATACTGATATATCGATATCCAATAGTGGGAGAGGGGGGGGGGGAAAGGATGAAATCAACTATCGTTCCAACATTCATCCATTCGTTTGTTCGTTAACCAGGGCGAGGGTGAAATGAAGGGGGGCAAGGGGAAGATGGAAACATAACGCAGTAAGAATACAATCGGGGATAACAACACAAGCACCCAGCCGAGTGCGTTGCGGGTGCCAGCCCGACTTCTCTTTTTTTTTTTTTTCGTTTGCGGGAAATTTCGACGTTCCCCTAGGAACATTAAGACCGGTTGAATAAACAAGGTAGGGTATAGCGTGGGATTCGATTGTGGGGGGAAGGGTATGATCGTCAAGTCGAAGCAGAAACCAGTATACACAAGAAATGAAAACGTCGAGGGACAAGCGTGGGGGGGGGGGGCGGACGAAATAGGAGCTGCGCGACAGGAAATGTCTTGAAAAAGGACACCGCCAACTCTAGCCGGACCGAGAGCTCAGGATTAGAAGTCCCAGGGTCGCGTACCCACCACTATCGCCTGACACGCCGCTCGCCGCATCATCATCCTCGGTTCCTGGAGACAACAAAGTTCCGGAGCCTGTGTAAGGAACGCAAGGGACGACGACGACAAAAAACGACAAGCGGCAAGCGAGCAAGCGAGAACAGGGAGGGGACTCGAAGTGAACTGGAAGCGAGGGATCTTGAGCGTCAAAGTCGAGTGGCTCGGGAATTGAGGCCCGAAAGATAAGGCATACCGGCCGAATGGAAAACCACAATGGAAAAAGAAAGAGGTAACATCCGGCCCAAGCTCAGGGAATGGTTGATGGAGGCTGGAGCGCTTTGAGGCGCGTACATAGTTCTCCAATCCCAAAAGCTTAAACTGAAGTTCCATCCGGACAACACCATATGCAGAAAAACGAAAGGAAAGTACCAACATGGAAAAAAAACCAAACAAACAACTTCAATTCTTGCCCCCCCTTTTTTTTTTATCCTCCGCAGAGATCGTTCATGACATGTCTCATGTCTCCATCGCCACCATCGACATACCCATACCGACTAGCCCCTCACTTGCGTTCACATTCCCATTCAGGCCCCTGCGTCCACTGACAAGCTCCCTCGGGCGCCCCCTCTCCTCCTGGATACCCATACCGATACTACTCATCTCGCCTTCCACACTTCCGCCACTCGCAATAGGACTTAGGCTTCCCTCAGAGTCCCCTGGCTCTTGTTCAGTCTCCCGCCGCGACGGGGTCTGTCCGTCCGATTCCCCAAGCATCTCATCATCTTCAGTGGGCGGTGGCAAGGCAAATCCAAATCCAGTGGTACCGTCATCGGCAGCCTCAGTAGCAAGGACCATATCATCTTGTACGCCAGAAAGCAAGCTGTCGCTAGCAGCGGTGCCATCGGCAGCTTCAGGAGAAGCCGATGATGCCAGGTCCGAGGACGTTGACATAGGTGGGTTTCCCGATCGGTAGGCTTTAAGTTCCTGCTCGAGTTCACGGTTGCGCGAGCCCTGTGCTGTGACTAGTTGCTGAAGGTATCTGAAGCAAAAAGGTTAAACGAGGCGGGAAAAGAGATGAATTGTAAACATACCGAATATATTCAACACTCTTTCTGAGAATCATGCCTTTGTTGGCTTTTACGACGCCTCCTTCACTACCAGCCGTGGGTGTAGACCCTTCCTCTTCCTTCTTCAAACCAGGAACCGTTTCACCGGGTGAAATAGGTGATAACAGCTGATCGTCCAGGTTCGGGTTATTATTCGCATTACCTGAAAAGGAGGGGGGACTCGATAAAACGGAAAGATAAGCAAGTAAGGAAAAGATAACTTACCAACGTCGAGCATACACTCTGGAATCAATGTGGCCAATTCGGTGATCTTCTCATTAATGTTATCCCTCCGCCTTCTTTCTACTGCATTATGCGACTCTCTCCTTCTGCGCCTTTTTTCGTTTGCGATAGCCGCCTGCTTCTCGGCAGCAGACTGTGCCTGAGACACTACATTGACACCCTGAGCACCTTGAGGCGTGCCTACAACCGCATGGGAATGGGGTGGGGACATCCCGAGTCCTAAACCGTTGATCCCATTGACGATGGTCCCATTGGAACCAATACTCGAAGAGAGGCTGAGATGACCATGGGGAGGATCTTTCGGCACACTTCCGGCACCACCCAGCTGGGGAATGCCATGCCCGTGCGAGAGTGAATGCGATAGTGGAGGTAGATGCATATCAGTAGGTGAGCCAAGTGAGAAGGGAGTGTACCCCTGATGCGAGTGCGAGTGTGAATGTGAGTGAGAATGCGGATGCGAATGCGAGTGCAAGGGGTGCGCATGAGAGTGGATGGAGTCCGGGGTGGGAAGAGAGAAATCGGATGCAGACGAGTGCGAGTTCATGAACCAGCCTTGGCTCCCACTGAGCGGACTGCCGATGTTTCCACCATTGATCCCGCCACCCAGGCTTGCAGCCATGCGGTGATGGGTGTGTGAGCCAGGGATGACGATGGCCTGCGGACGGGCACCGTGTGGTGGAGGGGACGTACTGCTGACGCTGTTGTTTCTGCGCGTGCGTGTGGTGCGTGCAGGCCCTGGCCCACCGCCACTGGAGGGTGGGCGGGAACGCGACCTGGATCTGCTGTTGGGATGATGGGGATGGCCGGACTGATGGTGTGTCGGGGAGGGAGTGTGCCTGTTAAAGTGAGCCGAGGGGAAACTAGAGGGTGGGTGGCCCTGCTGAGTTTGGTCCTGACCCTGTGGAGGGTCCGGATGGGGCTCATAGCGCATGGAGGAATTGAGAGCGGGCAAGGTGGAATTGAAGCCGGGCGGAGGGTCATGGGGGAAGGCGGAAGCCGTGGAGGAGGCGGAGGATGCGAGAGGAGGCTGGTTTTGTTGGGGAGCGGTGGGCGCGGAGATGTCAAAGATATTGTGGGGACGATGGTACGCAGAATCATCATAAGCAGCTGCAGCAGCAGCGGCGGCGGCGGCTGCGACAGCGACAGCCCTGTTTGGCTGGTGCTGAGAATCGGAGTTGGGTCTGTCGATTAGCGAGGCAAGCTCGTCGTCAAAGTCGAGGGCACCCGAGTCAGCGGCGGGGAACTTGCGGAAGGGATCGGGGATGTAAGAGTGGTGGTGGTTCATGCCGACGGCAAAGAGGTCGTGCTGCTGCTGTTGTTGCTGCTGCTGCTGTTGTTGTTGTTGCTGTGAGGGCGGCGGAGAGGTGTTGTGGTTGTCTGATGCTGGGGACGGCAGTTGGAAGCCTTTCTGTCTGACCTGAGGCTCGTACTGCGAGAAGAAGGACATCGTCGTCGATGAGTTTCTGCTGTGCCCCCTTTCTCCTCATATCCTATCATCTCAAACTGTCCCACGCACCAGCTATATCATACGATCTCTGGGGTCCTCAGATCTCGATCTCACAAACACGCACAAATAGCCTTCTATCTCCGCATCTGCCTTTACCCCGCATTCCCCCAATTCACATGCATCCAATCCATCCCAACACTTCCCTCTCACACGTAACCCCCATCTCCCCAGTGTCACACCCCATACCCATCGCTCTGTCGTCTACGGCAACCAAGCCGTGCCCCCGTCCTCCCCCACCATGCCTGATTCAGGGCCATCAACTCCACAATTATCTCCAATACATTCATAACGAAAAAGCCGGAGAAGGCTGTGAAGCCCGACGTTGAATAGCAACACACACACACAGTGTGATAAGATTCCAGCAGCTTATCCCACTTGCCATAAGTAATTGCATGCCCTTGCACCCGTTGCTCTATAGTCCCCAGGGTCAACTTCCCCTCTGCCAAGTCTGGAGCCCCTTTTCTCCTCGGCAATCCCTTCTACCCCCCGGGATCCTGGAAGAGATATAACCAAGAGAAAAAAGGAAGCCAATATAATGACGTTGGCTCCTCCCCTCCCCTCCCCTCCCCTTTAGGGTAGCCATCGAAAGCTAAGCATCCTCCAAAAGAATCCAACGGGCGACGCGAACCTGCGTTTCAGAGCCGCTGAGGAAATAGTGACGAACGTAAGTGATGCTGATTGTCAGAGAGACACCGAGGCCGATAAGGGAGGAGGGGAAGGAAAGGGCGCCAAGAATTCTCCGATTCGTAGCAACTGCCGCAAGCACGAATGAGAGAGAAGGCCAGAGCAAAAAAAAAAAATCTGTCGCCCAAGCATCATCATTCACTTGTCAAAACAGCTCAACAACTGCCGGGTTAGAGCCAGATCTCGGGAACCCGGAACCACCTGCTGAGAGCCAGATCCAACGGACAGCTCGAAATAACGCTCAGGAAATAACGCTCACCAGCGCCCCCCCCCCCCTCCGCCCCCTTCCTATTCCCTTCCCCGCATTTCCCGGACCGCCTTCCGCACCTTATTTCCCCCATCCACTTCAACCCCCCAATCGCAAAACGCGATAAACATAGTCCGTACCACAGCCCAACCTGAATCACCCATCCCTCCAACCAACCGTCCATCACCCCTTTCAATATAGCTTCCCCCTCCCTCTCCCGAGACGGAAATCCTATCGGACTCGCCGCGTGGGTTCGAACATCATCATCAATCACACTCGCGTCTTTTTTTCCCAATTCAAACCCACCATTCCCTTCTCCAATTCAGTCCAATCCAGTCGATCGGTGGGTAGGAAGGGAACTTGGTACTTGGTGCCGTCCTGTCCTGTCCTGTCCTGTCGCAACCCCCCTTCCCAACGCTGTGCGTTTATCGCTCCACACCACACACACACCCCAACTCCATAACGCGTACCGAGTTGATCAAGGCGAAATCCCATATGTAAAAAAAAAGCCAGGCCGCGGCCCCCGCAGAACATTCCATTTTTGATGGCCGGTTAAGCGGGATCCTGGGCGGTTTTCGATTGGGGAGGGGGGAATAGAATAGAATAAAATAAAATAAAATAAAATGAGATGAACAAAGCATCCGAAATCTGCCAAAAGCGGTAACGGGAAGGAAACCAGGGATTGGAACCCAGATTGGGCGCGAAGGAGGTTTCAATTGTGTTTTTAGATTGAAGTCAATGGGAAGAGAATGGGTAATGCGCGTTGCGTTTTTTGCGTGCGTGCGTGCGTGCGTCGATGCGTTGGAATCAACGGATCCTGTTTGATGGCGATGCGTTTCATATCGTAGGGTATAGGGGCCCATTTGCAATATAGACGCGTGCATGGATGGGGGGGATGGATGACTATCAGCAGTGATCAGTGAGGGACTGTGTGTGAGAGAGAGAGACGGGTTTGATGACGATGATTAGAGTTTGTTTAGGGACGTACTAGGATACCGGGTTACAGACAGTTACATCTGCCACTACGAGCCTGCCTGCCTGCCTGCCTGTCCGTCTGTCTGTATATGCTTATGGGGCCATGATAGCTGGATGGAGTTGGGGTGGGGTTGAGAACCCCGGAAGGGGAGAGATCATAGTGATCTATGATGGAGCAAGCACCTCTCCAACACAGATACGATAAGGGAAAGCGTCGTCCTTCCCGCGCAAGATGGATGATGGGAAATCTCAAAGGCAATCCGTGCTCCAGTATATGGATCCTCCCCCACCCTAACACAAGAACCCACCAAAGGATCCCGGGTAAACCACCAACGCGCCCATTCCTCCCTAATCGCCCCCCCTATCTATTATCCCACCACCGGTATTCGCGGCCTTGGGGAGAACCGATCGTCGCAACCCCCATCCCCCGCTTCGCAAGGGGAAAACCCATAACGCACCGCCACAAGAACGACGTACCAGGGCCCCCATCATATGTTTACACGATGCATACTTAGCATCCCCAACCGATACGTTCTACGACTTCCCCCCCCCCAGCATAACAACACGTCCAACAAAACCGTCCATCAAACGGACTACCCATAAGCATGGACCACCGGAACCCATTCACGAACCTGATGGACTTGGTATGCTCCTCCCCCCCCCCAACGCAATCCATTCCGTTCTGTCCCAAAAGTGGCTATATGCAACGACAGCTGAGATCGGTTGCAACGGACGGTCGGGAACGTCGGCCAAGTTACCCAGTGGGTACCCATTCGTACATAAGCACTTTTTCCGAGATTAGAAGGGAGCAGAAGGCGAGATAGGGGCAGGGGCGGGTAAGGCGGGCCGTCAGGTTAGCTTTGTTCCCTTCGTTTCTTTTTTTTTTTTTTTTTTCGTTCCGGGATACCCGTACCGCGGTGATGGATGGGTCCGCAGTAGGTCAAGATACTTTTTTTTTGTTTTTGGTAGCTTGGTGGGTTATCCTCCCCTGAATAGTAAACATGGACGGTTCGATCGCCAGCGATGACGCGCGTTCGTCCAAGTAGGGAGAGGAAGGGGTGATCTTGGAGTAATGAGGGAACGATTCGGCCGAGGTCACAGAGAGATGGCGCGGGAGAGGGAAGAGGGAAGCCAGGAGCGGGCAAAGATGAAGGAAGGGTGTATGGGGGATAGGGTAAGGAGAGGGGGAGAGCAGGAGAGCAGGAGGGAAAGAAGGGAGAGAAGAAATCCACTACCCACAGGTTCCGCATTTATAACCGAAGGGAGAGGAGGGGGGAGGAAGGGGGAGCAGGTTTACGTTGACGGCAGGAAAAAGAAAAAAAGAAAAAGAACAAGGCTAGAATGACACCGACCCCACACAGGAAAATTCTCATCCGAGAGTCTTATGATGATTTGAATACCCAAAAACCCCTTCCCCCACCCCGCACACGCTCACGGGGTTACCCCCAGTTCTTAGCCAGGCCCAAAGGTGATGATACCCAACCAGTCGCGTGGAGTGGCCAGCTGATGATCCCGTGGTACATTCGGGTGATCACCTGGGCCCTATATTCGTGTTTCAAGCCCTTCATTTCGTGCGTCTGAGAATTTTCATTTTACCAAACGACAGGTTTTGCCCTTAGTGTCCGACTGAGGGCTAGAAAAGTGCAATTGCCGAGAAGTTCTGAGAAGCCACCCACACAACCCCTTCCTCCCCACGTCTCGTGCCACGCCACGGCCCTTCGGGCTGAAGTTGATTATATGGCTTGGGTTGGGTTGGGTGTGTGTGGTCGGGGGTTAGCAGGTGTAAATTGGAGTGTTTGTAATATCCTCGGTTGGTTTCTGGAGACACGGGGGGGTGTCAGATGTGCTGCTCATGTGCATCGGAGCGTTCGGAGGTGGGTGCTTTCGGCCCAAGAATTCAAGAAGGGATCATTCCGTGTCAGGAGACTCGCTATGTCTTTCAACTAGTCACTTAGCGTGATAGGAACTTGCCGAGGATGACTTCTGGTGTCTTGCCGAGGGGTTCAAGGTGGCAAGAAAATAATGTACAATTCGCTGAGCAGTGGAGAGCTCTCTGTGAGGCTGACGCTAACCGGTCTACCGGCAGAGTTGCCCCATAAGGAAATGCATTTCCGTCGGGTGAAAACATCAGACGATTTGTTCCCACCTCTTCACCCTCCAGCACAATCCCAATGGTATCGATCTAACCCCTCTCCACACACCCAGGAAACCTCCAGAGACACACAAAATGGCTACAGCCAACGCCCCTTATCAACATGGAAGTGGTGCCCACTTCACCCTCTCCGTACCTCCTTCGGCTACTTCCTCCCGTTCTCCCTCGCCAGCACCCAGTCGAGATCACAGCGGTTTTTCAAAGTCCGTAATCAATGGAAAAGACAAGGGCGAGAGCGTCGTCGACCTCTCGGTGGAAGGTTCGATACCTGGACGTTTGCCAATGGACGTCTACGAGGCAACGCTTCCTTGGTGGAGAGCTGTCGTCCGGCGAGCGTTGGTCAAATCTGTGCACTGGGAGTCGAGCAGCTTAGCGAAGATGCAGGTATATGTTATATTGCTGGTGAAATCAGTGACGATCCGATTAACTGGCGTTTGATAATAGGAGAAGATTCGGACACCTTGGTTGGATGCCTATTTCGTCTACACATCCTCTCTGGGTACACACACTTTTTTCATGACCGCCCTTCCTGCGCTGTTTTTCTTTGGGTATGATGAACTCGGAAGAGGGTACGGTTCCTAGTCGCGTTTTTGCTACGTGGTAGTATGAACTTACGATGGACACTACTCAAGCCTGCTTGTAGTGCTTGCAGCTGGAGTCTACTGTTCTTCCGTCGTCAAAGACCTATTCTGTTCGCCCCGCCCATTCTCGCCGCCTGTTACGCGACTCAGTAAGGATCATTTAACCCTATACATCTTCCACCGAGATAGACTAATAGACACCAGCCATGGGTTCCCACCACCTCGAATACGGCTTCCCTTCCACGCACTCCACCAACAGCGTCTCCATCGCTCTCTTCCTCTTTGCTCACGTTTACGATTTGGCATACCCTACCTCCCTGACCTCCCCATCGGCCATCTCCCCTACTTTATTCGCATTTCTCTCTCTTTTCTTAGCCTTCTACACCTTCTCAATTGTCTTTGGCCGTCTTTACACCGCAATGCATTCATTCACAGACTGTGCCGTAGGCGTAATCCTCGGTACGGCAATCTGGTGGGCATACAGTTCCTGGAACGGTATCCCAATCAGCTTTACCCTTCCCAACTATCTTCTTTCATCAGAAACTTCCTCCCCATACGCTTACACGATATACCTTGGACGGGGACTAGGCCTGGATAAGTGGTTATGGACCTGGACGACGACCGGCGGGTGGGAAATTCCTCTCATTCTCGTCCCTCTATGCCTACTCCTGGTGAACCAACATCCACAACCCGTGGATGACTGTCCGTGCTTCGAGGATGCAATTGCATTCGCAAGCGTCGTGTTTGGTGCACTCGTAGGCAAGTGGGCGATACTCAATTCAGCTATGGGCACCATTGTGGACAAGATCATTGTTATGCCTGGGAGTGGATGGGAATTGGACGCGAGTGCGACTGCTTGGGTGCAAGTTGAGAGAGGGTGGAGGGATGCTCTTGTCTGGTGGAGTGTGGCCGCACTCAAAATGACCCTCGGTGCGTTTTGTTTACCCGCTTTTAACACCTTGAACTTTGTAAAAATCTTATACTGAACTCGCTTAAGGGATTTTGGTGATTTTCACATGGCGCCTCCTTGCGAAGTCCGCACTCCATCTCATACTCCCACCCACCTTCCGTCTCTTTGCCCGCGCCTTCCAACTGCCGAATCGTCGTTTCTACACTCCTGCTACGGAGTACAAGTCCGTTCCTAGTGAATTCGCAGTGGGACCTCAGGGATTGGGGGTCCTACATCCTATTCCTAGTGTTATTGATTTGCCGACACAGGTTGGTGTGGGGATTGATATGGGTGAGGGCGTGGGAAGTGGGACAGGGGTCATGAGAGGGAGGGAAGTGAAAATGCGGAATGTGGGTGGAGGGGTAGGCGAGAAGTTGAATAATGGGAAGATGAGTGGGAATGGGAATGCGGGTGTGCAGTTTAAGATTGAAGATGAGGAGGGGAAGGATGGGGAGTCGGTTAAACATTATGATGCTGATGGTGCGCCATTTTTTTTCGTCTCTTCTCTCCGGGAAAGTATTGATTGTGTCTGGTAGTTTTGACAAAGGTGATAGTGTATGCGGGGATAGCGATTCTTGCGACGGAACTGCTCCCCCTGGCGTTTGAGCTGGTTGGGTTGGGCGTCAGGTCTTGGGTTGAGGTTTGAATGATGAATTGGTCTGTTGTGAACGATGTTTTTTGGGATGTTTGGCTCGATTGATGTTCATTTTTAACTCCTATACACACTCGAGATTTGTCGTTGTGATTTATCCCTTTCCAACCACTTGGATCTCATTTTTCGGTATGGATATTTACACACATGTAAAAATACGTATTCCACGAATAATTGGCTTGCTCCTTTTTCCTATTCTTTTGCTGGTTACTTACCTTCACAACATAAATGGCTTCGGAAAGCCGGCTCTTGAAAAACGTTAACATTAGGTCTGTCGCGGGAAGTAGGTCAAACCAACCAAGTCGATGCAAAACGTTTAGTAGTTAGTAAAGGCTAGAAGAGGGAATAGCCCGCGGTTGTCGGTGCGCACATGCATTCGGTATATGGCAAAACTGGTAATCATCTTTCAATCAGCCGCCACTCCCACACGAAAGAAGAAAGAAAAAAAAGGGTCACAACCACTAGCAGTGGGTTTCTGCCCCATAGTACCCCTCATGCTCGCAGAGGCGAGTACGAATGGGGGGGGGGGAGGGCGGATGGTCAGTGGCACTAAGTTGGTTGTTTCTTGTAGTCGGTGGGTGGGTGGCAATGAGCGTACATTCAGCAGCATGTGGGCCGGCCGGATACGACCCTCAGTGTTAGATAGATCGCTAGGATGGATCTGCTTAATGCGAGAGAAGACTCACATATGGTGGCCCATACCGTGGCTGGCCAGCGACGAGTCAAGTTGATCGCAAGGTCACGGAGGTGGATAAGGATAAAGTCGGCGATAAAAATTTACTGGTTGGGTAACCATTATTGGTCGACAAAAAACTATTCATGCAAGGGTAGTAGGATTGGCTCCCCAAAAGAGAAAAAATGACCCAACTGGGACTTGAACCCAGAACCTGCCGGAACTATACCAGAAGCATACCCATACTGCCGTCACATTTCATCTTGCTCGTCTCCGCAAATCATGCGGGCTACTGTATAACCTTTGCACACCATGAAAATGGACCATTCTCGGGATTCGAACCACGAAGCTTCTGCAATATGTACCAGATGCTCTACCATTGAGCTATCGGATCTTGCTTAAAATAGTACACAATCGGCTGAAGAGAGCCAGGCTCATATTCAAATATCCATCTTGAAAGCACAGTGGCTATACTCAAGTAAATTTTAGGGGTTAGAAGAAATGCGGGTATGAATCGCGACAGCCGTACAACTTGGGTGGCCCGCAACTGTTGTTGAAGTCTGGGGCAGGGCTTTTTTGATGTCTGGTGACTCGTATCACTTGCTCATGCGACTAGGGGGTTATGAGACTCCACTGTTGTGGTTTCTTTGCCAACTCTAAGGGCCCCGTTTGCGCTTTACAGCCAAGGTAAGACATCCGGTCCAGTTCGAAATATATTTTTGCAGCACAGCCGCCCGCTCTAAAAATAGAACTACGCCCCCTCCGATTTCTCCTGCCTCCTTTCCAATGTTCGCTGTGGTATCCTGAAATGACGTCATGCGAGTGCGGATCGCAAGGTATTTAATGTGAGCCTCACTCTGTTCATTTTCTTTCCAAGGTACACTCACCATCCGAGTTACCTTCCACCGTTAATCCTTCTCACCCAGCACGTTTGTCCACAACCAACTTACCCACAACCATGTCTCTATCTCGTCAACATTCCAGCACAAACGAAGTCACCATCTCCCGACCTCCTCGTACACACCGCCCTCGTCGTCATAACTCCGTTTTTAAACGCACCGCATCAGTCCCCGCATCCACCTTTCATGCTATCACCAAGTCGGCGAGCAAGGGCGCACGCACGCTAGCAACCCGTCGTCACTCGGGCTTCGAGTTTCCTTTCCCTCCGATGCTCAGAAAGTCTACAAAGAGCAATATCAATGCCTTTGCGCCCTTGCTCAAGACATTATCACGATGTTCGAGTACGAGGGCGATAATTGCGCTTCCAGGGACAGGGGATGATGAGTTTTACTTTTCGCCGCGGGCGGTCCTGCTGACGCCCCGTGCGAGTACTATGGGCATGACTGGTGGTGTTGGAGATGATTCATATTTCCCGGTTATGATGGTGTCGCCAGTGGGCTCCTCCGGCATGAGCAGGGTTGATCGTGGGGGGTCTGGGTTGTTGATGGTGTGTTGGGAGGAGGAAGAGGTGGTGGTTGACAGTGGTAATGGGACAAGGGCCCGGAAGGATCCACCGTCGGTGTGGCTCTTACTGTTCCAGGTGGTTGCGATTGTGTTGCTGTCCGCGATGTTGTATCAGAATCTGCGAGCGTTGGGTTGGGTATGATTGTATTGCTCCTTGTGTTTTCTATACCTGTCCTGTAGTAGTTTCTTTTGTGCACTGGTAATGCATCACTCTTCCGATTTATGTGATGTTCGTTAACCCGACCAAATGGGCTCCGAGGAACATCGGCTAGAAGCCCGTCCGCAGGAGTGTGAGAGTCAAGATGTGACATGATCTGTATATGTGTATGTATGGACAGGGACTGTGAAACCTATGCAACGTCGGGTTCTCGTACCTGGGGCGTGAGTACGTGGAGCTTTTCGGTAGAATCGTTATGAACATTTCCACACATCGACGAAACATCTAGACCGCGTTTTTTTTTTTTTATGGTACATAGATTTGTGTGAGAAAGCATACGTCAGACGGCGGCACCGAGGGCTGCGATCAGAGGGGGTGGTATCCAGGGTTAGGAGATCTGTATGACGGTTCTAGGGTGCATAACTCGTTTTGCCTAGATGAAGGGGGGGGGGGGGGGAAGCATGGGAAGTTCTGGTGTCATTGGGGTGTTGTTCTTTGTGCTTGGCTTCTTCTCTTCGTTTCCTTCTTTTTTATTTCACCATACCGAGCTGGCAGCGGCGCCAACAAACACATACCGGAACCGGCAACCCTTCCCCCCCCTCTCTCTTCCCAGGCGCGAATGAGGTCCAAGGGAATGACGGTGGCGTTTCATATGCAGGGCCAACATGAAAACTGATTGGCACTTCACATTAAAATTGGTTATCAACATGACAACCCAAAGCTCACCTGAACGGCTCTCTCTCTATTTCTGTCCCCACAGGCGTTTAGGGAAGGGGGGACGGCTTTTTATGGAAATTCTCAACAATGGAACACCCCGACATGGCAAGTCGTCCCTTCCAATATGGAAACTCGTATAATTATTGAGCCCCCCCCCCCCCCCCAATCACCAAAAAAAAAAAAGAAGAACGACAAGGTGATCTCCGGTTCATCAGGCACAATAAACACCTCGGGGGGACTCTCACCCATGTCATTCCTTCTCCCCCCCCCTTCCCCTCGCCCTGCTATGCTGCTATGATATGTGATCTCGTCGGGTTCAGATTTCTCGGCTCCTCGTTCACATCAAGACGTCCCTAACTGACCAAAAGGGTTCCAAAGGGGACCACGAAACCTCCGTGATAACGATTACAGTTTCTTTCGTATATATATATATATATATTCCCCCCGGCTTGTTCGCGTCATTGGAACCCGGCATCTTTTTGACTTTGGGGCGGAGGGGCAGTTGCCTCTCACAGCAAGTAAAATTTACTGATGTTGTTGAGCTTCGCCCCCCGTCCCCCTCTCTCCAATTCAATTCAACCCCCCCCTTCCCTCCGTTATGTACTCGTAAGGCTTAGGCTAACTACATAGCCCCGCGTCTCCCCGTTGTCGATCACAGGCCACCTTCCCCGGCACTATAAACGAGCCAAAAAAAAAGGGCCGCTTCCCCCCCCCCCCTTTTTTTTTAAAGCCTTCCATCATCATATCACCCCATCTTTTTTTTGTGCTGTCAGTTCCTTTTTGCCTGGGGGGCCTTGCTCTCGCTCGCTCGCTCGTTCGCTTGCTCCCTCTCAAATCCTTCCCGGTGTGTTTGGTGTCCTTGGTCTGTGGGTTTGTACTTGAAACGCTTGTTTCCACCCCCCTCCCCCTCCCCGGTGTTATCCCATTGAAATCATGGACCCTGTCGAACAAGTCAAGCGCTCCAGTTCTGCGTTGGATCGTAGACGGAGAGGTCGTGGCGCCGCCGCTGTCCGAGGGCACAAAGGAGGAGGAAAAATCAGCGGAAGTCAAGCTCCCGCCACTGGTGGCCCCCAAATTCTCGGGAATGATGATATTATTCTCAACACCAACTACTACTACCACCACCAACACCACTACTATTACCACCAGCAAGAGAGACGACAGATGGATACGGGTATGGACGTCGGTCATCACCATCATCACCCACAGGAACAACAACACCATGGTGGGATGTCGATCGTTGAAGGGTGCATGTGCTCGTCGTGTCACCTCTTCTGCGAGACTCTTTCCGCGGACGGAGGATGGGAGAATCGTTTTGCCTGCGGTTGCTCTCCTCCCTCCTCCTCCTCCTCCTCTTCCAAGTTCTCCTTCCACTTCGGAGCAGTATGGGGGTTCAGGTGAGCATTTGTTGCGGGGGTTCGATTTTGGTGGTGTTTAGTGTTCTTGTTCTTGGTGTCGAGTTTTCTAGGACCTAGCAGGCCTCGGAAGAGTTCGTCTGCTGCTGTGACGTATGGAAGCGGACGCGGATACTATGGTGATAGAAGGTCGTCGGTGTCGGTGTCGGTGACGGCGGCAGCGGGGGGGCCACAGGGTATTGCTATTACCCAGGTTCCGACGGCTGTGTCGGTGCCGGTGGCTGAGTACTATGCGAATGAGCAATTGACTCAGGGATAATACCATGGCGGTATCTTCTGGTGTTGGTACGTAATTTTCGTGTTCGTGGGTTTTGTTGAGGGCGGCTGATTAGGAGTTTCCTGTTGAAATGCGCTGTTGACTCGACCTCGGTCTTTGTTCTACCCGCGAACTTTTTTTTTTTAATGAACGATGTCAAGATCACGGACTTGGACAGGCGCAACTACGAAATCCGTACCCTACGTCGCTTATTGGGCCTGGTGTCAGTGGTAGCGAGAAGGCGCATCGAGGGGTTGGCGGCGGCGATCGAGTTCAGTACGAATGCGATTCCGAGTCGACGACGATGTATTCTGGACCTCCTCTACTCCCGCCCAGTAGAAAGGGCAGCTCGCCCTTACCCGCCACCATCAAATTTAACGACAGTCGCGACGAGTCCGGGGAGTCGAGGTGCTCAGATTCAGATGGATCTTGCAGCAGAGAATCGGAGTGGGAAGATGTTAGCGCGGCCAAAGTTGTTGAATGGTAGTGCAACTGCGATGATGATGACGACGATTGCTGCTACGGGTGTGGGAGAGACATCAACGACAGCGGGAGGAGTTGTGATGGCGGCTAATGGGATTACAGCTGCTGTTGCTGTCGCATCCCTGTCTAGTGGTGGTGGTGCTCCAACGCAAGTTGATCTGGCGAGTGGATCGATGGCGGAAGCGAATAATATATTACCGCCTTGTAAACCGAGAAGGGGAAGACCGCCGAGGCAGGAGGTTGTACCTGGGACGGGTGAGTTTAAAGTTTTCCTTTAGCATGTGTTTTGTATTTTTGGGAGTTAGCGGGTTTCGCGGGGTTGGGTAATTTTAAACACGGGGACACGAGGGGTTGGAGGAGGTAAAGAAGGAACGGGCAGAGGAGGGCGGGATTGGGGTGGGATAGGGGAGGGCTACCCCACATGTTGTGCGGCTGGTATAAGAGGCTCTACAAAAATTGTGACCACGCAAGGTGGTATATTGCCCTGCCCTTGTTACCTTTTCGACCTGACGACCCTGCGATCACTCGAAATTCCGGGGCGTGATCTTCATCATTATCAATCTTCTTTGTTTCGCCGTAATGAAAGGAACAACTTTTTGACTTGTCATCTCATTTACAGATGGTGGATACGCGGGGATGGTGGATCTGAGGGAGAAAGAGGAGGTTGTGCAGAGGCGGATACGGTTCCGAGCACCGATACTAGCACAGTCTGAAGAGTCTGGAGACGAGGAGACGCGACAGGTGAAGGTGCGATGGAGTGGACGAAAGTTCAGTAGTGGCGACAAGTGTCGGTTTCGATTCTACGATGTAGACAAGTAGTGGCAGTGCGGAGAAGGGTATCGAAGAGACTAGAATGTCCTAAAATGGAAGCCGCACACGCAAGCTGCGGCATGGTTATGTAAGCCGTAGCAGAAGAAACAGTTTTTGTCATCAACAGCTCGTCCACCACAGCACTACACACAACTCAAATGCTCGCCGACAACGCTCTCGACCTCACTGAATACATACACGCCGATCTCTTCCACCCTTCACCCCCTTTCGCTTCCGCTTCCTCTTCACCTTCCTCGCCGTCTCAGGGCCTCCTTACCCCTCCCCAGCAGCCACCCGCTCCTGCCTTCAACGACATCCACGACGCCATCTCTCCCTTTACCCTCTTTGATGACGATCTCAAGCTCATGGACCCTCTGATCTCCTCATCCTATGACTATGGTTCAATCGGTCCTCCCTCCCTCGACCACCCCATCGGTGGTTACCCTCTTCCGACCGATATTGATTTTCCCTCTCTCATTGGCTTAAGCATGAACCTCGGCGGTGGCATGGGCCTCAACATGCCCATCGACGATCCCCTACAGCAAATGAGCATCGATCCCCAACTCGTCGATACCCCCGCCTCTGCCTCTCCCCTTGACGATTTCGATCATGAGGACGGCGGAACGGAAGGCGATGATGAGGGTAGCAGCCAGAATGGCAGCAGTGCTATGGGCACGCCTCCCGCCGCTCCCTCTGTCGAGAAGGACACCGAGCGCGAGAGGTTGACGTTTACAATTGCTCCCGTCAAAGTCGGCGGTCATGGAAAGGCTCGAAAGGGCACCGTCCAAGACGGCGGTATCGTGAAAAAGTCGCCTTCTTCATCGATCTACCGTGATAAAGAAAATGCAATCTCATCGATTTTGCTTTCAACGAGCGCTCATGGTGTGGCTTCTTCAGCTTCCGCTGCTGCTGCTACCACTACCGCTTCTACTACTCAAACAAAGAATGGACATTTTCCTAAACCTCCTACTATCCTCAAAGCCTCAATTTCCAAGAAATTCAAGGGCAAGCCCGATGCGGAGGAGGACGACGACGACGACGTCCCTCAGGACTGGCGCCCCTCTCCGGAAGTTTTCGCGAGAATGACCAGCAAAGAAAAGAGACAACTTCGGAACAAGATCAGTGCCAGGAACTTCCGGGTTAGGCGAAAGGGTTTGTTTTGTTTTCTCCGCTCTTGTTTGTCCATATTCGCTCATCGCGTGACCAGAGTACATTTCGACCCTAGAGGGCGATATCGCTGAACGTGATAGGCTTTTGGAAACTATCCAGTCCGAGTTGGGCTCTACCCAATCCGAGAATTTGGCCTTGAGGCAGGAGATTGCGGCTCTGAAGAAGGTGTTGTTGGAGGGAAGAGGCACCACAGATCTACCCTTGCTCAATCTCCCTCCCCCTGCTCCGCTTCCCGTTGGTTTGTCTGCCGCCGCCACTGCCGCTGCCGCCATCACCACCACCAACCCTGCCTCGAATGAAGGAATGGGGGTGCCCTCTCCCCCAGCTACCCCTGCCCCTCATCAGCAAGCCAACGCCACTACCTCTACTGTCACCAACCCCTTCGCACCCAATACTCAAAAGGATCTCCCATCCTCACCGATGCCGCGCAACGGTGGCGGTTTCTGGGGTGGTCACCACCAAACGCTCATGGGCAGTGGCGTTACTCCAGTCCACACTACTTTGGTGCCGGAAGTCAATGTTGGCTTGTGGGGATGGACTGGGAACAAGAGGGTTCCTGGGGACAGCACTGGTTCAAATATCAACCCGTTGTTGAACGCCATCGGCGCTGGCGTCGCTGGACAGGTTACTCTTCCCGAAAGGAAGAAGGAAGAGGAGAAGGAAAAGATGTTGACTGGGTTCGAAGCCTTTGCCGATGCCAACTTGTTCACGATGAAGTCCCTCGATGCGTATGTTCTATCTCTTTTGTGGTGTCTATGGTCTCTTATTCGTTTGTTTTTCAAGGTATCCGCATGCAATTGTGGGGGAAAGATGGCTACTCAACATCAACATTTCCTTGCTCAGCAACCACAACAGCCACACCAAGCTCATCAGACATCTCATCATCAGCTCTCTGGTCTTGCGGCCTCCTTACGTCCTCATCACTTTACCGCGCCTTCGCTTTCCCCCAAGGCTCCGGTTTCTTCTGCGAGTACGGGATTGGGTGGTACGCTTGCTGCTCTGCTTTCCGGCAAACAGGCACCTTCTACAAGTCCATTTGGTTTGCTTACACCGCCCGCTTCGCCGAGAATTGGGGCGCAAGGGTCTCCAAAACAGCAGCAGCAGCAGCAACAGCAACAGCAATCGCAATCGTCACAACAGCAACAGCAACAACGAGAAGCCCAGGCGGCCATGTTGGCCGTTGTTGCCAGCCAGACGCTCTTCAAGAAGCTTGGGAGTGCGTTCTGGGATGCCTTTTCTGGTTCGTCGTCGTCATCCTCCACGCCTTCCGTCACGACGCGGAATTGGGATGCGGAGAAGGTTAGGAAGGTGTTGGAGGGTAAAGCTGTTGTGAGAGTTGTGGATGTTGAGCCTAGTGCGCCTGCTACTCCTACTCCGACGGCAGTGTCAGCAACGGTTGTGGATGGTGGGAGGAAAGCGAAGGTGTGTGAGGATGTGAAGTCCTGTGTTGGAGAGATGTTGGAGGAGAGTATGAGGAGTTTGACGTTGGGAAAGGGCAGTGGGAGTGGTGTGAGGAGGCATTGAGGTGGAGAAGTTTGTTTTGGTTTTTCGTCGAGACTTGGTTTAATTGGCATCGTTTAGCATTCTTTTTGGCATTGGCATATACACATTCCCCAAACGCATTCCTTTGTTCTGAAAATTTTTTGTCCCGCCCCCCCTCCCCTTTCCTTTCCCTTTCCTTCCCCTTTCCCTTTGTTTTGCTCATCGAATATAGCTACTACCCGTCTCCTCTAATAACCCTGAAGTGAACGTTCCTTATACCCGTAGTTTGTAGTACCTATGAAACAATTTGTTTGATATTCCTAGTCTTCTTTTTTTGATTTGTTCCTACTACCTCTGAACTGAATGGAGGTGCGAAGTTGATTAAATATAGAAAAATTTCCCGTGTGTAAGTACAGTACAGTATGTAGTATGCAGCAGCGAGCCTGGAAGAAGGAATGAAGAATTATTCCTCGGGAAAACTGAAGCAAATGACCCCTTCATGATTCTACTTTCCGCGTGTGGCTTGCATTTCTTGCGGCGGGTTCCGTATGAGCACAGCCACCATTGTTCTTGGAGGGGGAACAAATATGGACAAATAGAAGCTTGACGAGGGTTTATCCGCCTATGTATTATGTAATGGTATGTATGATGGTAATGAAGATGAAGGATGATGGCGAGATCGGGGCTGCCGGTTTGTGATGCGAAGTTTTGGGTTGTGGGTGTTCACTTGGGTGGTGCGGTGCTCGAGAAGTCCATGGTTGATTAATCAACAACCATCCGCCCCGTAGAACATGTACAAGTCCTTGCTGGCTCGTCTAAAATTGGCATTCAGTCGTTCCCTCCAAGTCTCTCTTTCTGTCTCGCACCTTTACGGAAGAAAGCATCACACGGTACTGCGTTGGGGGTTACCACCCTGTCCGTATTGGGGATGTCTTCAATAATGGCAGGTACAAGATCTTGTGCAAGCTGGGATATGGCATTTACTCTACCGTGTGGCTTGCCTGTGACCTTAGGTCGGGTTGTTATAATATCAAGGCATGCGGTCATCTCGAAGTCGTATTGACAAAACAGCAAATTAGGACAAAACAGCACGTTGCGATGAAGATATTAACGGCTGATTCGTACGGGCACCAGCAAGACATTTTCGAGTTGGATATCTTGAAACATATCAAGGCCCAAGGGGTTGCGGACCCTGGAGCGAGCCATATTTTGGGTCTTCTTGACGACTTTGAACACCACGGCCCGCATGGTAATCATGTTTGCCTTGTTTTCAAGCCGATGGGGCCCGACATGTCCAAATATCGAAGCCTGCTCCCGAAACCCAGGGTCCCGGTCCCTGTTGTCAAGAGGATTGCGAAACAGCTCCTCTTTGCCCTTGCTTTTCTCCACGACACATGCCGAGTCATCCATACAGGTGCAGTGCCCCGGGTCCAGGAAAGCGACACAAGAATGTCTCTGACGAGAGTTGTATGTAGACATTAAACCACAAAACATCCTTATTGAAACATCTGCTATCAACGAGATGTTTGAGAATGCACCCTCGGAAGCCTTTCAACCACAATATCCGGTATTGAAGCCTCCGAATGACTTCTACGGCCAATCAGCACTGCTCTCCTCGGCGAAGGAGGACCTGGCTCGCGCTGGTGACATTTCCGTCAGGCTAGCCGATTTCGGGACATGTAAGGGTACTTTCGTTGAGTATATTAATAGCCTAAAATGCTAACTGGGTAAATCACTAGCTAGTTGGTTTTCGAAGCACCTAACCGAGTGGATTCAACCTGAAATGCTGCGAGCCCCTGAAGTGATTCTCGGGGCAGACTGGGACTTCAAAGCTGATATCTGGAACTTGGGGTTGATAGTGAGCAAAAGCGTTTTTCGCTTCCAGCCGCGGATTACAGGTATGTTAATATATGTCCTCCCATTAGATCTGGGAGCTTGCAGAAGGAGCACTTGTGTTCGACGGAACGTGGACAGCGAAAGCTCCATATACTTCTGAGGCCCACCTCGCACAGATGGAAGCTGTTCTCGGCAAGATGCCAGAGTCCCTCCTAGTTCGGTCTAAGAATCGAGACCAATACTTCGATAGTCAAGGTAAAGGCTAATAGTGTTGTGTTATTTCCCTCTGATAAGATCTAATATAGGGACCTACAGGCAATCTTCTCATGTCATCAACCTTCCCGTCTTTACCACTCGAAAAGTTTTGCAAGAATCCAGATCTCTCCGTCGTTGAACGGAAGCTGTTCTTGGACTTTATAAAATCTATGATTAGGCTAGACCCGAAGGAGCGCCTATGATGCTCGTTCTCTGCTGGATTCGGAGTGGCTAAACCAGTCATAGAGAGTGTAGTAAATGGTTGTGTTGATACTATACCAGGATAACCCATCTTATTGACTCCTAAC
Organism: Lepiota brunneoincarnata; assembly: GCA_023014365.1. NCBI lineage: Eukaryota > Fungi > Basidiomycota > Agaricomycetes > Agaricales > Agaricaceae > Lepiota > Lepiota brunneoincarnata. The sequence goes on from JAEBUN010000050.1 coordinate 103,964, forward strand.
CGTAAGATTATACGGTGTTCAGGAAGCATGTAAGTACTGTGGTAAGAGGGGTGGCGTCTCTGAGTTCTCCTTGAGGTAGAATCAGTAGTGTAGGGCCCTTCTTCATCCCTTGCCATGATCTCTGGGCCCATGGCCATTTTCGACTCTGTCGCGCTCACCTTGAGAGAGTCATATTTCTCCTTCACCTCCCTTCACCTCACTTCAGAATTCAATAATATCGCAAGTTTGACCGTCCAGCATTAGGCATGCATATAATTCAATACAAAAAATAAAATTAAACATAGCCCCTTCCCTTATTACCTCCTCACAAATGATCTCTGGCTCCTGCACAAAAATCTCTTCCACATCCTTCCCACCTCCCTTGCCAATCCCCATCCTTACTACGTTCCATCGGCTGCATCGAGCAAATGCAGAAGTGGTATGTAGTATGTAGCAGCGAGCCTGGAAGAAGGAATGAAGAATTGTTCGTCTTGTGTCATGATTCATATTTATCCGCGTGGCGAATTGGTAATTGCTTTATTGCGACACTGGGCGGCTTGCGGCGGGGTTCCGTATGAGCACAGCCACCATTGTTCTTGGAGGGGAAACAAATATGGACAAATAGAAGCTTGAAGGATGGACGAGTGTTTATCCGCCTATGTGTTACGTAATGGTATGTGTCCCATGGTTTGGAGAGAGAGAGATTGCACTGCGAGGGGTTTGAGCTCGGCCGATACATGTTTTATCGATCAATTTAACCATTATAGGATAACTGATAATCGGTGATGATAATGAAGATGAAGGATGATGGCGTGTTCGGGGCTGCCAGTTTGATGCGGAGTTTTGGGTTGTGGGTGTGGGGGCTAGCCTTGGAATGTGCGTGTGTGCGTTTTACTTTTCTTTTCTTTTTTTTTTTTTTGTGTTTGTGTAGCTAAAGGGGGGAGACGGAATGTGGTTCGAGTTTTTTTTGAGCGGATTTTGGGGATTCCGAGGAGGGGATGGGTGGAGGGGTTTGTTGAAAGTGGTTAGTTTAATGAGTTAGTTGGTTGGTTGGTAGGTAGGTTTTCAGTGAATTACATGCTACGTGGGTTGTAGTTGAACGGTCTGAACATGCGTCCTGAGGGAAGGCCTAGACGCTCTGTACGTACACATATGAGGGCAATTGAAATGGGGGGAGGGTACAATGGACGCATGGTCTTGATTGATGTCCTAAAAAGGAAATACGCTGGACTTCCTTTTGTTCGTGCAAGGACAATGGCAAGCGTCAGTGATATATACACCAACAATGGCCAGAGGAAAAAAAAAACCCTCCACCTCGTTATTCTTTCTCTCTCTCTTTTCTCTGTTCTCTCGCATCAAGTAACGAAACACAGCAACGAGTATTCATGAGTTCTACAGTCTCAAGTTGTACGCACCCTTTTCTCCTCTTGTTCCTAAATTGGGTTGTACTCATCTTGTACTTTTGTAGTTTTCTCCAGAGATTCGCTCCTGCGATGTCAAGTGAGGTCCAATCGGACGCACAAACAAGGAACAAGGCCTCCTCTAGCTAAAATACCATGCACTCAGACCGGGAGCCTGCTCGATATTATCCTCGAAGAGGACACTACACCAACACCAACACCATCTCCACCGCCGACAACAGCAGCAATAGCGCCTATGCTAACCACACGTACGCAACGCCGTCGTCAAGCAATTACCGCCCAAGACCTAAAGGCAACCACAACAACCACAGAGTTGGTTACCCCCCATTTCAACGTCTCTTTGACCAACGTGTCATTCAACTTTCCCCTTCCTCCTGTGCCTACCCCCACTTCATTATGGAAGTCCTCTTCGTCTTCGTCCTCCTCCTCCTCCCCGCCTTCCATTTGTTCTTCCCCGTCGTCAAGTCCAGACTCGCAGTCGGCTGGTCTACCGCAGACGCCTACGACGTCCGACGATGAACTTTCCTACTACCACCCCCGTCGTTCCAATCTCAAACGGTCTGCTGCTATTAAGCCCCTCGTTATCAGCAAGCCACAGCGTTCCTCAACGCTCCCCACCATCGACCGCTCCTCCTCCGATATTGAAGAGGAATATGACGCAGACTCGGATTCAGAATGGTACACCCGCGAATTCTCCCGCGTCCTCACACTCCATTCCGACCTACCCCACACTTCTTCCTACCCCGCCGCACACAGAGACTCGATCGCAATAGCACCTACTACTCCCTTTGAATGTGATTCTCCCATTTCCCCGCCTGATCAACAGCGGAAGCGTCGTGGAATTAGATACTCGATTCTCGACGCACCACCACCACCACCACCACCACCACCCACTTCATCTATCCCACCTATCCCTTCAAAGTTCTCGTCGCAGAAATGTGCCAAGACGTTGTCGATTACTGCACCGAGAAGACCGCCTCCGAGGATGAGTATTCCTGATGATGCGTGTTCGGTGTTTTCGTTGTCGATGTATATGGATGATATCGTGGTGGGAAATGGTGATGACGACGATGATGGACCCGGACCGAGTCCGTTGAGTGTTTATTCGCAAGAGTCGTTGGTGTTGGGCGATTTTGAGAGGCAGCAGGAGGTGGGGTTGGGATTGGGATTGGGATTGGGATCGGGACGAGGACGTGAGCAGGAGGAGCAGGAGGAGGAAGGAGCAGTAGAGTTCCCTGCGGGGTTTGAGGTGCAGGTGGATGATGGTCCGATGATGTTGCCACTTTCCCTTCCGGGATCACCGCTTGATCTTGAAGCGGATATTGCGCATGGGCTGGAGGTGTTGAGGACGACGAAGGAGGATGATGAGAGTCCTCGTTCCGGTGAGGGTGAAGCTGACGCCTTGGGCGTCGGATTTGTTTTGGAGGAAGATACTATCGCTGATGATAGGGAGGAAGTCCAAGGCAACAAGGCTACTGTTGTACCCCAACCTTTCCGGACGCGTGCGCTGCCTTCATTACCTGTCGCTGGTCCAGCACTACCATTACCCACACCCCCACCTCCACCGTCGTCGGTTACCGCCCCAACTCGCAGAGGTCGTTCACCGACACCATCGGCAGTCTCATCATTTTCATTCCCTCCCAGTCCTTCTCCCGAGTCTTCCGCGCTCGAGGAAGCACCGTCGGAGCGCAGCAACGACGACTTTGACGAACGCAGGCACGGTTTGAAATCAAAGTGGTCCTCGTCTACCCTCGCTTCCGTGTCCGAGGAACACGCGTCGCCTGGGTCAAAGTTCCTTGGCGCGAGCAAGTTGAAGATGTATTTCCAGGGACAACACAAGAGGCATAATAGTACTGCTTCGTCTCCGCTTTCTCCCAAGTTTACTGCGAAATTCCCTTTATCGCCGTTGCCTTCGCCTGGGAAGGGTGGCAAGGGGAAGGGGAAGAAGGAGAAAGGGGGCGAGAAGGGCGAGAAGAGGGAGTGTGATGTGATGGTTATTGGGTATAATCAGCAGCAGCAGCAGCAACAACAACCACCCTTGGGCAGGCGTTCGCATGATTTGTATCATTATAACCCTGCAAGCCCCATCCCGAGTCCGCGCAAGTCGTTTGGTGAAAAACGTTCTCCTCGTCGGTCGTATGATCTTCCGATGGCACCTTCTGGACCCCGTGCACGGCGTCAGGGTAGTAGTAGTGGTGGTGGTGGTGTTGGTGGTGTGAAGAGGAGTGCGTCGCAGTGTAGTGCGAGCGGAACGAGTGATTGTGGAAGTGAGGTTTCATACGCGAGTAGTAGTGCGTCTTCAAGTGGGATGGGGTTGAGGAGGAAGCCGATTCCAGTGGAAATGTTTCTAAGGGGTGGTGTTTGAAATGGTTTTTTCCTTTGTTCGATTTTTTTTTTTGTTCTTTGGGATCGTTCATTTGAATTATTAGCTTCATTTTCTGTTTTTTCTTTTTTGTAGCCTACATTATCTAGAGACATTTAATGTAACTATATCGTGGGAACAGAGTCATTTATGAGCCGCGTCGCGTCGCGACAAGTTTAACTTTATCCTCCCTTTCCAACAAACACATGAGTGATTATGACTACGAGGATGACCAGCTCGCCTCAGATGATGTGCGTTTTCATCATCCAGTTTTGACTTGGTGTATATTCCTGATTGAACTTATATATATATTATAATTGTCAGCCCTGCTTTTGAGGAAGTCTTGAAGCGCTCGATAGACCTCTCACATAAGAGACAGACACCTGTTAACACTACAGGTCGTATTCGTTCAAGAGCACCAGCACCAACATCCTCGGCGTATCAAGGCGGTGTCAATGGTAGTAGCAGCAGCAACAGCAACAGCAACAGCGCCGCCACTGCCGTGAACGGAACCCAAGACCAAGGGCTAACACAATGGACGAAGAAACAAGAGTTGAAGCGAAGGATAGCAGAGGTCGACGCGGACATGTCGAGGCTCCGGGAGGGCATTGAAAGTCTAAAGACGCAGTTTGTGGCGAAGGAGGGGGAGAAGGAGAGGATGGTAGGGATGCTGCGCGAGTTGGAACGGGCAGCGATGGGTGGGGGTGTGGGTGTGGGTGTGGGTGGGAAGGGTAAATTTGGGAGTGTGCAGCGGCAGCAGGGGATTGATTATATGGATAACGACTTTGAGTGGGTAGGAGGGTTGAAAGCAAGGATGAGGAATGTTTTTGGGATTGAGGAGTTTAGGCTGTGCCAGAGGGGGCGAGTTGGTTGTGTGGATTTGAGTATTTGAAACTTGACTAACTTTTTTTTTTTTCTTCTAGAATTTGTAATGCGAACATGGATGGGAGAGATATTGTGGTGGTTATGCCAACAGGCGGTGGAAAGTCTTTGACGTACCAGCTACCGGCTTTGTTGACTCCAGGATGCACGTTGGTCATTTCGCCTCTGATATCGTTGATCACCGACCAGATTCTACATCTTCAAGCACATGGAAGTGAGTTGCAGTTTGGCTCGCCAATTATAATATCTCAAATGAACCGCCGTCACCCCCCAGTTTGTGCGGTAGCGTTGACAGGAGCCACGCCTACCGCGGAAAAGAAGGATGCTCACAGGCGACTGGTCGCTCTTGCAGAACGAAGATTGGTTCCTGGAGAAGATGAAATCAAACTATGCTACGTCACCGTACGTACCTGGTCAATCATTTCCCCCCCTCCCCCGTATATCGATTCATTCGTGTATGCACAGCCGGAAAAATTAGCCAAAGATACCAAGTTTATTATGATGCTGCAGAATTTGGTTGCAGCGGGAAAGCTAGCACGGATAGTCATCGACGAGGCGCATTGCGTATCACAAATGGGCCATGACTTCCGGTACGAGAGATAAAGGTTTCGCTCTAGCTTTCCTCTCCTCAAATTATAATAGCCCTGATTATCAGAAACTCCACAAGCTGCGGCAACTATTCCCTTCTGTTCCCATCATGGCGCTCTCGGCGACGTGCCCTCCCCTTGTTCTTAAAGACTTGCTGAAAACATTACGGCTTCCGGATATCGTTGACGGGAGAAGTCAGTTAATGGGTTTGCTTTGACACCCGAAGAGGGCTAAATTTTGTTATCATATAGACGCAAAAGTGACTGGAACTGTGTACTTCTTCGCCCCCTTGTATCGCAAAAACCTCCACTACCGTGTAGAGCCGAAACCGTCAAAGGCATCAGACGTCACGAAAAGCATGGTTAACTATATCCTCGAACATCATCCTAATGACACAGGCATTGTATATTGCTTATCCAAAAAAGTGTGTTCACGGGTAAAACACTGACGCAAAGCTACACATGCTCATTTATTCCTGATTCAGAATACAGAAACCGTAGCGCAAGAGTTGGAGGAGCTGAGTGGAGGCAAGATCAAAACAGGGGTATACCATTCCGATCGACAGGAGAGTGAGAAAAGCCGTTTGCATGCTGCGTGGCGGGAGGGCCGAATCAAGGTTGTGTGTGCAACTATAGGTCAGTTGCGGTTTTTAATACCCGGCTATTGCGATCCAACCCATTGGCGTTATTAGCGTTTGGATTGGGCATCGACAAGGGCGACGTCCGGTTTGTTCTACATCACTCGGTGCGTGTAAATTGCCCCCCCAGGAGATGGTGTGCTAATAATGTTCTACTTAGATATCGGTTAGTGTAATGTCCATATATGTTGGAACCTCCTGCTCAACGTGACATGGCAGAAATCTCTCGAGGGTTATTACCAAGAGTCTGGACGAGCAGGTAGAGACGGAAAAGACGCGGACTGTGTGTTATTTTATCGTCCTCAAGATGCCTGTACGATCAGCTCAATGGTGGCGTCCGAGAAGTGCGGACAGGAAAAACGTGGGTCTCTGTTCCGCTTCCCTATCACACGTCGCCCTCAGAAGTTCACTACCTCATTGTTCTTCACTCGTTGCTGATGTGGATTTAAATGGAATGGCTTCATCAAGTGCGCGCGGTGCTTGATTTCGCAGAGGACCTGCAGGAATGTCGGAAAATCCAATTCGCAAAGTTCGTCATCTCCACAACCTGTCGTGGAGGAACTTCTTAGTCTAACCCGTTTATACATAGGTATTTCTCTCATTCATCCAACCTCTCTATTTCATCCTGGACGACAGAAGACCAAGATGCCCTCGAACGCTGCGGGCACTGCGACAACTGTACACGTCCTCCGGAATCGATCGAGCGAAAAGATGTCACCCTGGAGTCCTGGCAACTTTTGAAGATTGCGCAATACGTGCAGAGCATTGGAGGCAAGTCGACTGTCAATATGCTTGCGGGGTTAGCGAGGAATGCCGGTGGGGGAGCGTTTGAGGTTACCACGGGGAGGGGGAAGCGGAAAGAGAAAGAGAAGATGAATCTGGATCTGGGGGTTGTTGCCGGTGGTCCGGTAGATCTACCGAAAGATGTGAGTCGGCACCTTTTCTTCTTTGGAGATGAAGATCTGTGGAAAAGTTGACCTGTGTTGCCCCCCCCCACCATTCCTTATATAACAGAATATTGAGCACCTGATTGTTAAACTGCTCATCAAGGGATACTTGAGGGAAGAGTTCCAGCAAACGGCGTACTCGACCAACGTTTATGTCGTTCCCGGGCCACTGGCTCCACAGTTTCATTCATGAAACACGCGAGGGGATCATGAGGGCAGCTAACCCCATACTGGAGATGACTCTCGCAAAAGTGGCGATCAAACCGCGGGGAAGACACAAGAGGAGGGTAGAGGACGGAGATGAGGATGAAGGTGGTGGTGGTGGTGATGGTCCGCTGAGCAAGAAACGGAAGACAGCAACAAAGGAAAGGGGCAAGGGTAAGGGCAAGGGCAAAGGCAAAGGCAGAGCTGGATTGGGAGATGACCTGCATCATCATATGGATCCGCAGGATGATGACAGCGTGGTGGAACTGTCCAACAGCGAGGCAATTAAGTTCAGTTCTAACCAGCACCTGGCATCACGATCGTTGGGGACGAAGAGAGGCGGTGGTGATGACGATGGATACGAGACGATCGATATTGATTTCTCTGATGATAGTGGCATTGACTCGGGTGAGGTGACGTATGAGTGGTCGAGGTCGTTGAGAGAAGAGCCTATCGCGAAACGGCGTCCGACGCGCTGGAATTTGCCGTCTGCGGATGAAGAGATTGTGGTTTTATCATCCGATTAGGATATGTATATGCTATTGACTATATGTATTAATTGGCAGTCCTTGTATGTTATCGCAGTTCTGATCTTACACAAGAGAACCTTGATTATGCCGCAAAGCAGTGATGATGTCGAGCACAGGTCTTCTAGACGATTGCACAGAGATGAAGTTGTGGCTTCCTTGATGACCATCAGCCATGAAGAGAGAGAGGGCCTGTGGGTCCAGGGTATACGGACCTTCCGGATCTATGCAACGGCCGAACCACAACGGTCAAGAAGCATGCAGTGGATAATGGTATTTCCACTCTGTGCCGTGTCGGATGAGGTCTCCAATTCCCCGGATTGAGGTCGAAGGTGAATCGTAGTGGCAGACTCATAGGGGGTGGGGGGTAATAAGAGGTGAATAACCCATAACCTGTACCCTTGTTTCCGAGACACTCAGAATATAGGAAGGGATCCGGCTCCGGTTGTCAAAGCTGGTGCCATCTAAGTATTTACCATGGCCTGACCAGCGTAGCCATAGATCTACCACGCGGACGCCAAGCGGGCTCCGCTCGACAGACTTTTTGGGTGCCACTATCTAATCGTGATTAAATCCTGCCTGGATGTGGGGTATGGCATACGCAATGACCGATTTGATGGTCTCTCTGTTTTGAGAATAATTTCGAATATAGACTGCATATAAGTATAACTCGAGGTCTGCGATCAAGTGGGAACCGAAGGACACCAATAAGATGCACTATGGTTTGAGCTAGTCACGGGCGAAAATCCCGTTTATATAATCTCCTTTGTGACTCTGCGTGGTGTCTGCCTTGCAATGATTTTGCGATCCTGTCATTCAAATGATAATCCCTGACAAAAAATTCAGAAATTACCAGGGGTGGGTGGGTTCGCAGAGCAGACCTCAGATCCGGATCTTGAGCACTAAACAGAAAATTCCTCCAGATCCTACACACTTTATAGATCAGTGCCTCCCTCATAGAATCAGGATCTTAGAGATACAAATAAATGCCCCCCCCCAAGTCCGTCGGTACTAAGCCTTGCCGCCTTAGAGGGGGGGAACAACAAAAATCTAGCACAGCCAAGACCAAGACAGCCTTACTTCAGCCGCTAAACCTATTTTGGGACTATTCCGCTACGTGCATGCTACCCCTGTGGACAGCTTGAAAGAAGAAGAAGAAAAAAAGAGTTACTTATATAAGCTAAACCGAAAAGTACAGTATCTCAACCGCCCAAAAGCTGACATTGAAGGCATCTGACACGCAACAAATAGATGGGATGAGAACCCAGCTAGGAAGTTTTAATACCATTTGATAAGATACATGTACACCGATCCGCGTGCTCGACATCCACAAGTAAACTTGTCAAGAGTTCACGTTCCCAAGCTTGAAGTAAATGTTAACCTCTAGAGCTCGAAGAGTTTCGGTTGGAGTTGGGGAGGCCCATCATCTCTAAGTATGCACCGGAATTTAGCCCACCAGGCTACACATACTTGAATGGAGGGGTGTGTACAGAGTGGCTGGTTAGGTGTGGACTATGTGGGGGGTTGCCAGTGGCCATCGATGACACAGATGACCACCCGCTTGGGTAAAATAGGGTATAATGTTGGATATGGGATCGAGTCCAGAGTGGCCAACATATAGTCACAAACCTATGAAATTCACACAGCAGGGCACAAGTAGTTTGTTAACTCACTTATCATCTCCATTCAGATCTTGACTAACACCCCCCTCCCCCCGGAGAAAAAAGGCAAGCAAGCAAACATTCATGGAGCATCAGGGATGATGATACGCAAAATACGCCGGATTAGGTTCGGATCCAGGGCCAGCTTTGGTGTCCACCACCGATAACAACCAGCAAAAAAATCATATACCCATTTGTAATAACAATTGAAGCTCACAAATCATTCTAGGTCGCACGTGATTGCATAATTGCAAATGCCCGAGCACTCAATAATGGTATATAAACCCTCGGTTATTGAGGGAATGGGGGAGTTACAAAAGCAAATAACCCCAGCACTCTCTTACCCATAACTTGACCATTCTCCAGCGAGTTGGTGTGGAGATTATCTAACAGATATTAATAAAAAATTCGAACCCATGGTATGACTGAACCTTATTTGTCTATTGATCTGTTGATCGACACCAACAGCAGAACAGCACGCAAGTGCAGACACAAGAAGTATTGGAACAAGAGGTACGAGATGCACTAAAGGGAGTAAAAGCACAAGGGAAGGAAGAGTCGAGGAAAGAAGCAAACAAGGCACGAAGACTAAATGGGGCGGAAGAGGCACAAGGGGCGCAAAAAGTAGGAAAGCAGAGCGGGAGGCGAGTGCAGAGACAAGGGGTATCAGAAGAAGAGGAACAAAAAGAACGAGTGAAGAAGAGTGGCGAAGAACGCAGCAAGAAGGGCGCGACACATGACCGCAGCACAAAGGACAGAAAAAGCACAAGTGTCACCGGCAATGAAAATGCATCTGATGAACCTGGCACAAAAAGGACGTGAGTCAGCGGGGGCAAAGCGTTTGGAGCGGAGGGAAGCAAAGAACCCATACCCGCCTCCATAGTCCATAGTTTTCTTTAGATAATTCTATTTGGAAACTCTATGAACAGTTCATCGACAGCAATGATGGATCAGAAGTCCCCACTGTCCCACATGGCCAGCCAGCCTGCCAGGCCCTCAGCCATGATTTTGGGTCATGGTGTCGGATGAGGTCTCCAATTCCCCGGATTGAAGTTGAAGGTAGCTCATAGGGGGGGGGCGGGGGGGGGGTGTAAAGAAAAGGTAAATAGCCCATAACTTGTACCCTTATTTCCGAGACTTGACTGGTGCCATCTAAGTATTTACCATGGCTAACTACCGCAAGTAGCGTAGATCTAACCACGCAGACGCCACGCGAGTTCTGCTCGACAGGTTTTTTGGGTGCCACTTATCTAATCGTGATTAAATCCCGAAAGTCGGGCGAATCTAGTTATCTCTGGGGCAGGTTAGCATATTCGAAAACCCGATTCGGTACTGCGAGTCTTCAGCAGTGTAATTAATCCGCGTACTCAGAACAAAGCGAGGTATGTAGCTCTCGGATATCACGTGTTGGTCGTCCTTCTATGTGCTTTCGTGGGCTCCCCCGCCTGCGTCCGATCTTTTTACAAGTCCTCATCCTGAGCCACCCGAAGGAGGGCAACCCCCAACAACAAGCCACCGCCGCCAGCGGTATTCCCGTTAGGGGAAAAATATATGTATTGGATGAGCTAAGGACATGCTTGGCTTCTTAGAGGATCAAAGGGGGGGGGGGCCACGAATGAACGAAAAAAAGAGAGGGAAGAATTGGGAAAACCCAAAAGGATGAGCCCCTTCACATAAACGACAACGTTCAAAGCCATCAAATAAAAAAATTCGTCCTATCGGCGAAGGGATCTACCAGCTATGAACGAAACAGAGAGAGGAAGACCTGCTTCCCTGTTACCCAGACCACGATCTTGCTCGACATATATAAATGGCGTCTGATACAAGCACAGGCACTGCAATGATAGGGGGATTGGTGTTAAGGGCGCGGAAAGGCATGCTAATAAATATGAATGTATGTGAAGAGGTGGTGTCGAGATGGCATTAGATCGGCGGTTAAGACAGAGCTTTCAGGTTGCTTAAGAGCAGAACGAAGAGGGACCTTCGGAATTAGGCGGTGTTCCATATCAATTCGAACACCCTCTTCGTTCATCCATCCATAGTCGGGGTAATCATCGAGGTCAGGGGGGAATTCCTGCCCAGGGGCGGGAGGCTTAAAAGCGCCCTCATTTGTCCATAGTTGATCTCTGTCGTGTTTTCTAAACGTCAGCTCAGGTCAACGTACTCAAGAGATTGTAAAATACCCTCTACGGTTAAACCAGCCTTTGCGCCGGTTAGGGAATACCGGGGAGGGACAAATGAGGTTTTCATTCCACCGTACACACCGTGTCAACGGGGCGGAGGCGCGCCCCGTGTTGATGGAGAAGGTCGGCCCGTCAGTCTGGTCTCCGTCCGAGAAGCGCCGTTGAGGTTGCTCGGGCAGCGGATGGGGAATCTGTATTGTGAGACCATTCACCTGTCCACCAGTCCTATCGTGCGGAAGCGTCGATCTTCGAGTCCCGCTCGTAGTATATGGAGTCTTGTGCGACCGTTCACCATCGGGATGTCGGCGCTTGGACTCGGTAAATGGCGTGTGCGCACGAGGGGTTTCAATTGTTTTGGTACCAATTTCTGGGGGCGAGGGGTTATGAATGATCAATGTAGCCTTTGCCTTCGGAGGTTTTTCAGAATCGCCAGTACGTTTGGGAGAGCCGCGGCCATCTCGTGGTGATGTATGAGTATCACGAAGTAATGTGTGAATGTCATCCGGAGAGCCCGTGATAGTGGCAGAATAGCTCGGCGGAGGACCTCGTGGGTCGCCTTGACCTTCGCTAGCCCTTGTGACCCGGCTACCAGGTTGTGGCTGCGCGGTTGCAGGAGCATAGATGGCCTGGGATGGTCGTCGATTGTCGGTATCCCTCGTGGCTCCTTGTCCTCGTGGAGCTTCTAAAGTGGGTGAATCAGGACGGGATCCAGGACGAGGGGCGGAAGTCTGAGCATGACGGGAAGGAGGACTGTGAGCTTTAGTGGGAGGTGGGTTCGTATTTGCAGTGGCGTCCCGTGACCATGTGCCAGAGTTTGTCCTAGGACGTGTGGCAGGCCTTGTCTCAGGCTGAGTTTGGTATGACGCAGGTGGCACAGTTGCCTGCTGCGGGTAGCCAGAGTCTGCATACAGCGGTGTTTGCCGAGTGGGGTTTGACGAACGATAGGGGTTTTCTGATGGGGTAACAACAGCACCCTGGGAACGGTATGGGATCTCGGGAGGGGCTGTGGGCTGTGCACGATGAGCCTCAGGGGTACCGGTTGGGCGATAGTTGCTTGGTGGAGGAGCTGCGCTCTGAGAATGATATGGTGTGCTCGACGGAATGCTGCTTTGCGGACGGTACGGGTCGGATGGTGCCGGTGGCCGATGGGGGTCCGTGGGTTGGGTCACAACTTGGGAGCGATATAGATTCTCTGGCGGAACGGTGCTCTGGGGACGATACAATCCGCTGGGTGGTGCTGGTGCGGATGAACGTGGAACCTCAGGCGGGAAGTTCGGGCGGTAAGGTTCGGCAGGTGCAGCACTCTGTAAGCGATATGGATTTCCAGGGGGGGCGATGGGAGGACTGGTTCGACGTTCATTTCGGGAACTGGAAGGCACAGGCGCTTCGTAGTTCCCTGCAGCCCTTGGGGCCAGTGGTTCAGGAGGGCGGGCACTCGGAGGTGCATATATACTGGCGGCTCGGGTTGGCGGTACGGGCTCTGGTGGATGCGTGCCAAGCGGGTTCTCCTGACGACGTCTAGGGCTCGTGTCGAGCTTCGCTTCTTCCTGGAGTGGTGGGGACGAGCGAGGTGGAGGACCATCCCGTGTCTCTGGGGATCTCCTTGCTATCTCTGGTCGCGTCGAATAACCGGCTCTAGAGTCCGTTCTGGGGCGGGAACTAGGGGGAGGGACCGGTGGAGGGCGGTCCCCACCCGTGTCGGTAGGATAGGCTGGAACGCGGGGCGGTGAAGACTGGTACGTCGCATTAGCGCTCGACACCACGGAACGGGCTGTAGCGCTCGTTGAATACTCCCTTCTCATTTCCGAAGCCGGGGGCGGGATCCGCTGATATGAAATCGAATTCCGCCGATCCCGGGGGTTGGGCCGGTCCTCGTTGCCAAACGGTGGTAGGAATAGTTCAGCCTCTGCTGGTACTCTGGAATCGCGACGGTGAGCGTATGAGGTAGCTCGCCCTTCCTCCAGAGTTTCAACGACGGTGGAGCTGGATTCCATCGGGCCCCTGGGGATGGTAGGGAGGGGATCCCGAGTAGAGGTGAGGTCATTTGGGGTTGCCTCAACGATGGCGTTTGGAATGGGTCTTCCAGTGACGAGGGTGGTGTACTGCGTAGTGTTTCTATCGCGAGCCGGTGGCACCGGCATGGCACGCATTGTATCGGTATTATTGGGGCTTGGAGTATAATAGGAAGCAACGGAGATAGCATTGTATTCCGCATTTAATCGTGCCTCGAGGGAGACATCCTCTGTATCGGCTTCCGAAGGAGGGATGGTGGGGATGGCATGATGCCAAGTGTAGCCAGACGAAGGCGCGGGGGGAGGTGGTGGTGGCGGGTAGCTAGGCGGTGATCGAGAGTCAGTTGTGTGTGCTGAAGTTACTGTGGAAGAAGGTAGTTGGATGGGAGCGTTGGAGTGGGCCTGGGTTGGATCTAATCGGAAATGAGTTTCGTCACCTGATTGGAGCACGGGGTGGTGATTGGTAGGGAGAGAGCTCACCTGTTCCCGACCCTACTGGTAAGGATGGCGCCGGAATAGACATCGAGTTGCGCCTCGTCGATGGCGTGCTGCTCTGCTCTGTTAGTGGGCTCGGGAGTGGACTCTTCAGCGTTGTCAGACTATCTGTCGAGAGGGCAGGGGAGTAAGAGCCGTTTGTTGTCATGTCGTCGAATTCCGATGTCGAGTAGGCAGCGTCCGACTGCTCATAGATATATGTATCTTTTGTATTCCCTCTGTGAATGGAGTAGTTTGATTGAAGATTGGGAGGGTGAGATTCATAATCGCGACCGGTTGGATTCGTTCTAACGGTAGGATACTGAGAAGCCCTCTGGGACTCCGACGGTGCCGAAAAGCGGGGAGGCTGGTCTTCGTATCGAGATGGTGGGTAGTAGTCGGATGTTGTTCCAGAGTGGTAGCCCGGATCGTACTTGGGTGCCGTGTAGTACGAGCCAATAGTCGGCGTTTTGAAAATACGGACCGAAAATTGGCTAGGATGAGTAGGATATCCCTGAAAGCGATGTTTAGGATAGTCGGGACGATGAGCGAGAGAGGATCCAGCTCACTGTGGAATTAAGCTGCGATAATCTTGGGTTTTGTTGCGAGGAAAGAACGGACGAGTACATTGTGAGTATCTCGGATGGCTTAGCATCAGTGTTCGTGGGGAGAAGCGGTTCCGCTAATATATGTGTGTCAGGTTCTCGCATCCACACATCATGTAAGGAACACGAGTTGGGCTTGAGGTGATCCATGCGGCTTTCGATCTGTTGCTGTGCAACAGATGGTCCGGGGTGGAAGGGTATGTTCAATATGACGCCGTCCGTGATTTGGGATTGCAAGGCTTCCGAGCAGGAATCTGTGACTCTTCATTTGCGAATTTCCGAAGATGCGTGCGGGCTATTTTCGAACATGAGTTCGCATGGCCTGAACCTGTGACCTGTTAATATTGGCGCAAGCATTGCAGGACATTTCATACAGTAGCAACTGAGCCGCAACCGATGGTGTTCGACAGACAAAGGTCGACGAGTGATGATGGTGACTGGTCGGGCGCGGTGGGTCGACAGGGCTCCGCTCGAATACGATCGCTTTGTGACTGATGTTAAGGTTTACGTTGTGAATGCCAAATGGTAGCATTAAACACAGAGCTGTTTCCATAGCTGGGCTGTGCTGGAGACCAAGTGGTGGTGAAAGGCTCATAGCTAATGCTTTGGCGCTGGTTGTGCGCCAGTTGATTATGTCAGCAACCATGAACCCCCAGAATCCCTTTGTCCAGTGAGCTTGTCAAGGTACGAGCATCTGGTGTCCCTCATCCGCGCGTAGTTGCAAGAAACAGCACTAAGTTGAAGCCTTGCATACGCGCTTACAGCTTGTGTATAGAAACAGCGAAGCCAAACCCAGGAGATGCATGCCTTGCATCAGGAAATCCTACCTGCAAACGGTGTGGAATTTGCGACGAGTCTCAAGTTATTGCCTTCGACGTTACATGAACTACCGACTCCACTAAATACAACCGTCCGACACGAACTTGCCGCTCGCATTTTATGCAACGTGGTGGTCGCGAGGTCAAATCTCCTCCGCATTTTTGAGGTGCGCGAGGAGCCTGCTCCCGTTTCCACGCTCGCCGACGATGAACGCGAGAGGAAGGGGAAAACACGTCGAGGGACGGAGGCAGTTGAAGGAGAGGTCGAGATGGATGAGCAAGGGGAGGGTTTCGTGAATATAGCCAAGGTGATTGCCTGTCCTACATATCAGTCCAATAGACTCGTTTTCTCTGTGTGCCTGAACTGCCGCTGAGAGCAAAGAGCGCTGAATTCCTCATTTCAGTCGGCTACCCAAAAGGTCTTCAACCATCCAACAATCACAAAATTCTACTTTGTTCGCGAACACCGGCTGCATGGAATCATCACAGGACTGGAAGGCGTCAGGATCATGGCATCGTTGGAAGACAAACTGGACAGATTGCTCGTCTCGTTCAAAGATGCAAAGGTGAGTCTTACTCCCTCATCCTTGCCCGAGTTGTATTCAAGTTCGTAGATCGCGCTGTTGGAATGGTCTGACACAGTACACGATCTCATAACCGTTTCCATCCATACCTATGAGCGTGCTCCACAGTTAGTGCGTGTTAGAGCACTCGACTCAATGTTGCTCTGTGCTCATACCACCCCAGTTGTCCTTGGATTCTCCCTTATTTCGTGCCGATCTTCGCGTCGATCCTCATTCTCGCTGTGCAGCGTTGTCCCTGCCAGAACATGCAATCGCTGTTCTTCCGTTCTATCAAACCCAGGCTGAACTTGACGTTATGGAGCAGGACCAGTCGCAGCTCAAGTACGTCCTTCCAGCTTCGTTCATTTGATGTGCTTTCCTCTGAGGATAATTAGGGACGTACCCTACTCGCCGAGTTTTATCCTTGACCTACCTACTCAAGTCGAAGACAACATCCGGCATGTCATTGACTTTGTCTTCCTACCTGGATTCAACAAATCCACCATTGCCATCTTATTCCAGACCCAGCAGACTTGGACAGGGTATGCCATCTTACAGTAACGAAGTTTGAGTTGGCCTTAATAAACCCACCCAGTCGACTTCGCGAATACAAGGACACAGCCAGATTGATTATCTTCACGCTAGACATTGTAACCCAGAATTCCACCATCATCTCTTCCGTTGAAGGTTTGCCACACGATGCTCTCTCCTTGCTTCCTTGCCCAACTACGTTCGGCGGTGTCGTGGTTGTAACCAGCAACTCCGTCATTTATGTGGACCAGTCCTCCCGTCGTGTTGGCTTGGCGGTTAATGGGTGGGCCACTCGTATCAGCGATATGACATATCCCACCCTAGGCGAGGAGGATGCATCGAGGAATCTGACTCTGGAAGGTTCCAGGTCAATCATGGTTGGTGACAAGACCGTCTTCCTGGTCCTCAAAGATGGTACAATATTCCCTGTGGAACTTGTTGCTGACGGGAAGATTGTCTCGAAACTGACAATCTCTCCTGCACTTGCACAAACTACGATCCCCACTGCTGTTAAGAGAGTCGACGAAGACCACTTATTCATTGGTAGCATCGTTGGCCCCTCCATCTTACTCAAAACCGTACATGTTGATGAGGAAGTGGAGGAAAACCAGGGGTCGGCGGCTGGGCCTGCAGTAGTCACTCAAGACGTCGCGATGGACTACGACGACGACGACGGTAAGTTGTCCCTTTTTCGCGCAGAGTATTTTTATGACAGGTGGGTAGACATCTATGGTGACTCGAAAATTGAGGCCGAGCCGACCGCTAACGGGATATCCCACGTCAAAAAAACCAAAAGAGTTATTCACCTATCGTTACGCGACCATCTTCCTGCGTATGGTCCGATCTCAAGCATGACTTTCTCTCTTGCCATGAACGGGGTACGTTTAACTTGACATATACACGTGTTTTAGACAGCACTTACCGGGACGGTCAGGAAAAACCTGTACCCGAGCTAGCTGCTGCGACGGGTGCAGGCCTCTTAGGAGGTTTCACTCTCTTCCAGGTATTCACCACACCCTCTGCCGTTTCAGGTTCGCTCACGATTGCTTCTATAGAGGGACTTGCCAGTACGCCGAAAACGCAAAATTCTCGCCATCGGCGGCTCTCGTGGCATATGGTCTTTGCCAATCCGACAACCTCTCAAGAGTGCTACTTCTCAGATGGAGAACGACACCCTAATTCTCAGTACAGATATTAACCCCTCGCCTGGTTCTTCACGTGTGCGTGACGAATGTTCGAAGACGCAGTTCTGGTATTGACACGGATCTACGTAGATTGCTGTAAGGCCTGCAAACCGTGATGTCTCCATTACTACTCGTGTTCCTGGACTGACCATCGGAGCTGCCCCTTTCTTCCAACGAACCGCAATTTTACATGTTATGACTAGTGCGATTCGTGTCGTGGATCCGGATGGTGCTGAGCGCCAGATCATTCCAGACAAAGATGGGAATATGCCCCGGCCGAAGATTAGAGCGTGTAGCATTTCGGACCCTTTCGTTCTCGTGCAGCGAGAGGATGACTCTATCGGGTTGTTCGTTGGGGAGTCAGAACGGGGGAAGATCAGGAGGAAGGATATGTCACCTATGGGAGACAAGGTTCGTGATGGAACTTGGTTTGTATGATTAGCTTACATTCGTTAGACCTCACGCTACCTCACTGGCTGCTTCTTCACTGATACTACGGGGCTGTTTGAGAATTACTTTGTAAACCTCGTGCCGTCCACCGCTGCCACGTCCACCTTACAGGCTGCTTCTGGAGCAAGGTCACAGTGGCTGATACTAGTCCGGCCTCAAGGTGTTCTGGAGGTGAACTTCCTATACCCGCCGCCATCATTCGTTGCATCTAAATATGACCCGTAGATCTGGACACTGCCTAAGTTACTGTTGGCATTTTCAACCTCCGCCATTTCGTCCTTACAGTCGGTGCTGACGGACACCCATGAGCCGCCTGCACTTTCATTACCTCAAGACCCCCCTCGGAAGCTCCAGGACCTCGATATTGAACAAGTCTTGTTATCTCCTGTTGGAGAAACCTCCCTGATACCGTATCTATGCGTATGTGTAAAATCAATAAAGCAATTCTGGCTCATAACACTGATGGCGCCTTAGGTTTTTTTGCGATCAGGTCAACTGGCCATATACGAGGCAGTCCCTCTCGGTACAGGCTCCGAAGCTCCCGCTACCCCAAGATCGACGACTCTCAAAATCAAATTTGTCAAAATCGCTTCAAAAGCGTTCGAAATCCAACGGCCTGAGGAGAACGAGAAGAGTCATATACTCGCTGAGCAAAAGAAAATCAACCGTACTTTCGTACCCTTCGTCACCTCACCCACTCCCGGAATATCATTCTTCGGGATCTTTTTCACTGGTGATCGGCCACATTGGATCTTGTCAACCGACAAGAGTGGTGTCCAATTGTACCCCTCGGGTCATAATGTCGTACATGCTTTCACCGCTTGCTCTCTGTGGGAGTCAAAGGGGGATTTCCTGATGTATACCGAAGAGGTTCGCCTTCTTTAACTCGAGCTTCCATTCCTTGCTTCCAGACTTACGGATCCGCCACCTCTGATCGCTGTAGGGTCCAGTCCTTCTTGAATGGATACCAGAGTTTCAGTTTGATGGCCCGCTGCCAATGAGGTCTATTCCTCGAGGACGAGCATATTCAAGTGTCGTATTTGATCCGTCGACAAGTTTGATCATCGCGGCTTCTTCTCTGCAAGCCAGATTTGCTTCGTTTGACGAGGATGGAAATAAGCTATGGGAACCCGATGGTCAGCCACCATCTCTTCCATTACACGAGGCTTGAGGCTGACGCATGTATTCGGGTAATACTCGATAGCGCCCAACATTACCGAGCCTGTGGTTGATTGCTCCGCACTCGAGTTAATTGCGCCTGACATATGGGTCACGATGGATGGGTGGGTCGATCAGGTGTTTGTATTTTTGAATATTCCTCACATGCCCAAACCACTTTAGGCACGAGTTTGCGACCAATGAGTATATCAACGATATGGCGATCGTTACTCTTGAGACGGCCGCAACCGAAACGGGAACGAAGGACTTCATAGCCGTTGGTACTACCATCGATCGTGGGGAAGATCTTGCAGCGAAGGGTGCAGTAAGTGTTTTGCCCCCCTCTAACGTAACGAATTCCTCTCAAGTAGAAGACAGACCTATATCTTCGAAATTGCAGAAGTCGTACCTGATCCGGCAGTTTCCCAGCGTCGATGGTACAAGCTTCGCCTCCGCTGTCGAGATGAAGCGAAGGGACCAGTGACTGCCGTTTGTGGATTGAATGACTATCTCGTGTCGTCTATGGGGCAGAAGGTTAGTCTCTTTCCGCCCTTTTTCTGGCACTGTCTGTTTTGTTGTGGACCCCCCTTTTATTGACTTGGTTCCGGCTGTGACTTTCGGCACCCCAGATCTTTGTACGTGCGTTTGACTCGGACGAACGCCTCGTGGGTGTCGCGTTTATGGACGTAGGAGTCTACGTGACCTCGTTACGAACCCTCAAAAACTTGCTCTTGATTGGAGATGCAGTGAAAAGTGTGTCCTTTGTGGCGTTCCAGGTTCGTACTGTGGCGTGCTTGAGCGGAATCCAGGTGTCACGGTTGATGGTAACTGTATAGGAGGACCCCTACAAGCTGGTGCTACTCTCCAAAGATACTCACCGTGTCTGCGTGACAGGAGCCGATTTTTTGTTCACGGATAACGATCTTCGAATGGTGACTGGCGACGAGGAGGGCATCATACGCGTGTACGAGTATAACCCACAGGGTACGTTTTTCTTCGCCCTCAGATACACCCTCATTTCGGACTTGGGTGGTTGATGTCCGCTTCATAGATCCTGACTCCCGAGATGGCCGGTACCTTTTGCTGCGAACAGAATTCCATGGTCAACGTGAATACTGCACGTCTGTTCTTTTGGCTCACAGGCCCAAGGAAGAGCCACCGATACCACAGGCACGGCTCCTGATGGGTGGGTTATGCTGACGTTTCGGTGCTTAGTCAAAGACGCTTAGCGGCTCGACAGGTTCCACGGATGGTTCTTTGGCGTCTCTTACGATTGTGGATGAGGCGGCCTTCAAAAGATTGTTGCTACTACAGGGACAATTGACGAGAAGTATACAACATACGGCTGCTCTAAATCCGAAAGCATTCCGGTAAGTAATTCGGTGTGAACGTGCTTATAGTACACACCAAGATACTGATACGGCTATGACAGGATTGTTCGGAACGACCATGTTTCAAAGCCGTTGGCCAAGGGTATCCTTGACGGAAACTTGGTTGGTCGGTACGAGAGTCTCCCCATTAGTCAACAAAACGAAGTTACACAACAGATTGGTACGGACCGGGTGAAAGTGTTGCATGATTGGATAGAGATTCGAGGAGCTTGGTAGTATTGAGTACACTGGTCGAATGTAATGTGTCATATGGCCCACATCTTATGTCCTCTTGAGTGAGCTTCCTGAGAATATAATTCCAGGTGAGATTTCAACGGATAAATTTCTCGAGCAGTCGAAGGCCCCTCTCATCACCGTGGAGAAGAGCCAACGCTGGACACATAGCCAATGCTACGAGGTGAATACCAAATGCTACCCCAGAAGGCACAAGAATGACTATCAGTCCTAAAGACACTCGGGTGTAGATTGCTGCCAGTAACAACGCTGCTGGGGTATTGGCAAGTAGCACACTTAACAAATTGAACCACCCCTATCTACACATGTACAGTATTTAACCATTAGCAATGAAATTGCATGTCCCCCCTGCACGGGAGACACCTGCCAGCTGATTGTATGTGTTTTCATCACAATTTTTATTGATAACAAGACCTTCTCGCGAGGTGTAGTGCGAGAGTGGCCATCGGCGGAACCAGCATCCCCGGCTTCGGAGATTGCCGAACGCAAGCCGTAAATCATCGGGACTAAGCTTATAAGCACGTTAGACATAGTCATTATTGCAACATAATATCAATTTCACAATTCCGGATGGATTTATAATCACCACAGGAGTCTATATAACCTTAGGTTTTCAGCCCTCCACTCCTGATATCATTCCCATATATCTCATATGTCTCAACAGATTACGCTCTACACTGCCAAGGTATGGGACAAGTCGTTTACTTTGGACATTGTTGACCAATCAAATGTAGATTTGTCCCTTTGCCCACAGGGTACGAATGATGATGCTGAAGTTACGACAATTGGTGCTGATGGGACCACTTGATAGACTGAACTTGCCTTCAAGGAGTCCGGGTTGCCTTATGAACGCTACGAAATCGACCTGAAGAACAAACCAGAGTGGTATGCCCCCAAGGTAAACGCAGCAAGCAAGGTGAGACATGAGTTCTCAACGCAGAAAAGCGACATCCTCAAGAGCCAGCGTTAGGTCCCGGCTCTCTCTTACGGCGGTCCAAAAGTCCGCCCGGACCAACCATCCTCAGAATCTCAGAAGATCGCAGAGTCCCTCGTTCTTCTTGAATTTATCGCCGACCTCTCGGATTCCCTCCTTCCCAAAGATCCTGTTCTCCGTGCCAGGGCCCGCTTTTTCATAGAAACCGTTTCTTCTAAGGTTGTTCCCGCTTATGTTGGGGTTGTTGTGCGGGGGGAGAGCGCGCAGAATATTCTGGCGGCAATTGGTGCGGTTCAGGAGCTCCTGCCCGCTGAGGGTTATGTAGTTGGGGAATATTCCATTGCTGATGCCGCCGTTGCTCCCTTCCTCGCGAGAGTTGAGCTCAGTCTCGAGAATGACTTGGGCGCGTACGATGAGGGGACCGGCAAGAGCGTATGGAATATTTTACAAACGGATCCCAAGTTTGAGAGGTTCCGCAAATATTTTACCGATCTCAAGGCCCGGAAGAGCTTCCAAGAGACGTTTGATGCGGTATGTTATATCTCCTCCCCCCTACAAAAGATTCACCCTCACTTTTTCTCTTCAGGATTATCTGTTGAACGAGTATAAGAATCGTCTTCCGGAGCTCCGTGCTAAGCGCCTGGGGGCCAAGGCGTGAGCGGCATTATAAATTGGTTTATCGTTTCATAGTAAATTAGTACGAATACACAATGTGACAGAAATTTGAGGATCTCAGCGCCTTGACTCCAACGCCTACTCCCATTATGTGATCGTCTTTTTCATTCCTGACTTGTTTGTGATCGAAGCTGCAAAAAATACTACCCCGGCAGACAAGGCACTCCAACGGATAATTTCCCTGATATCTCAGGCTCCAGCCTTTAGCTGGGGCCCTCAACTAATCTAATCTAAGCACACATACCCCCTTGGCGAAGGGCGGAGCCACTCAGACGCGGTGCAGCTGTTTTTTTTCTTGGACATATTATTATTAGAAACCTGGCACTCCGACGACGAAGGCAATGACTCAGGATTTGTGAGAATATCATCCCGATAGATGGGTACCGCCTAAATGGGATTTGCCAACCGCCTGCCTCAAAATTAATTACCGGGATGATTGCGACGAGCCTTGGAATCGGTAGCCCCCGGGCCGTCATTGTCGCTGCGGTATTAGAAACCACAATTTCTACCCACCCACCACCCATAACCCTCCTACATGGCCCAGCAAATCACATTTTACACTTTCAAGGTACGAACAAGGCACCTTTACTTTGGCTCCCTTCAATTGCTCAACCAGCATAGCTTAGTCCCTTCGCCCACAGAGTACGAACAACATGGTTATAATACGACAACACGGGCCGTTGAGTCACTTGATAGGTTGAGCTTGCCCTCAAGGAATCCGGATTGCCTTATCAGCGTTACGAGGTCGACCTTATGAACAAACCGGAGTGGTATTCTCTCAAGGTGAACCCAGCAGGCAAGGTAAGTATACTAGCTCTAAGGATAGAATCGCGGAGAGCGGGCAGTGTACTCAGAGCTAAGTACTAGGTTCCGGCTCTCACCTATGGCGGTCCAAAGGTCTCCTCCCCAGACCAACCATCTCCAGAGTCTCAGAAGATCACCGAATCAATTGTAATCCTCGAATTCATTGCTGATCTCTCTGGTTCCCTCCTCCCGAGAGATCCTGTCCTCCGTGCCAGAGCCCGATTCTTCATCGAAACTGTGTCCTCCAAATTCATTCCTGCATGGTATATTGTTGTGAGGGGGGAAAATGCGGAGGAATTTCTTGCAGTAATCGAGGCAATTCAAGGTCTTCTTCCTGCGGAAGGGTATGTAGTCGGGGAATATTCCATCGCTGATGCTGCTATTACTCCTTTCCTCGCGAGAGCCGAGATTAATCTCGGGAATGATATCGGAGCGTACGACGAGGGGACTGGGAAGAGGGTGTGGAATATTTTGCAAACGGATCCTAAGTTTGAGAGGTTCCGCAGATACTTTGTTGATCTCAAGGCCCGGAAGAGCTTTCAAGAGACATTTGATCCAGTAGGCAATGGTATTGTTGTCGACGGGTATTTGTGTTAACTTGTTCTCTTCAGGACTATGTTTTGAACGAGTATAAAAACCGCTACCCTCCACTCCGCGCCAAGCGTCTGGCAGCAGCGAAGGAGAGTGTTAAACGTGGGTGAAATGTTGATTACAAATGTTTGAAATGAAGGGCAATGATAAACGTCTGATCTCACCTTGTTCCCCCACTCTCATCATGCCTTTCGGTGAGATCGTCTGTGGCTCTCCTGGAAGCGGGAAATCCACCTATTGTTATGGCAAATATCAGCTATTCAATGCTATTAACAGGCCTATCTCCATCGTGAACCTTGATCCAGCCAACGATACTATCCCTTATCCCTGTGCAATCAACATTTCTGACCTGATCACATTGAAGGATGTCATGAACGAGTTCGGTCTTGGTCCGAATGGCGGGATGTTGTACTGTATGGAATATCTCGAAGCCAATTATGACTGGCTGGAGGAGAAACTGAAAGAGCAGGGAAAGGATGCATATCTTCTCTTCGATTTACCAGGGCAGGTCGAGCTAAGTACCAACCACGATAGTGTCAAGAGAATTGTGGAAAAACTGGTGAAGAGTGGTTTTAGGGTGCGTTTTATGCTAATTTTTCGACCTTTGAGCGTTCACGAAGTTCCTGTTGAATTAGGACAGTTGGCTGCCGTGCATCTCTGTGATGCTCATTATATCACGGACGCCGCGAAATATGTCTCCGTTCTACTCTTGTCGCTCAGAGCGATGTTGCATCTAGAGCTTCCACATATCAACGTGTTGTCGAAGATAGATCTACTGAA
This sequence comes from Lepiota brunneoincarnata, assembly GCA_023014365.1. NCBI lineage: Eukaryota > Fungi > Basidiomycota > Agaricomycetes > Agaricales > Agaricaceae > Lepiota > Lepiota brunneoincarnata. The sequence goes on from JAEBUN010000050.1 coordinate 128,559, forward strand.
ACAATATGGAGAGCTAGGTGGGTTGATGTGCGCGTCGCTTGCGTCCAAATGCTCACTTACCTCTGTCCAGATTTCAATCTCGACTTTTATACTGAAGTTCAAGACCTGTCTTATCTTGAAGACTCGTTATCCGCATCTCTGCCTCCGAGATTTGCAGCACTCAATATGGCGATGATATCTCTTGTGGAGGACTTCAGTCTGGTTGGGTTCGAAACGCTAGCAGTCGAGGCAAGTAAGCTCGCTCTTAGGGTGTATTATCATCTGCCACGATATAAAAACCGCTAGGACAAAAGCTCAATGGTTAATCTTACTCAAGCGATTGATAGAGCGACGGGCTACGTATTCATTCCTTCATCAGACAGTAAACTACCGCCAGACGCTGTGAACGCAATGGATGCCCCACCCGACTTGTTACCCAACGCATACGGACTCTTCACCACTGCTGCTGGGCAAAGAAAGGGGCCGCTAAGTGACATTCGGGATGTACAGGAACGGTGGGTTGATGAGCGGGAGACGTATGATGCATTTGAAAATTGGCAGTGGAGGAAGGAGGGAGAGATTCTGAGGGATGAGGCGGCGAGGTCCAGTAAAATTCGGGAGAGGAAGGGGAACAGTGCTGGGGTTTCTCGAGGTGAAGGCGAACGAAAGGCGGAGGAAGAGGACGTCGAGATGCATTAGTGTTTGTATACGGCGTCCGTCCTAAGGCTCGAGCCGATTGTTCACTTGATTTTCACAAGCTTGTTCTTTTCAGCTCCGTTCAAGGAGCTATTGCTCTGGTGCCCAGACTCGGAGGGTCTCAAGTCAATTCAAAACTGAAGGTGATAGGCATTAGATATCAGCCAATAGTGCTTTAGGGGCCTCTGAAAACGTACTTCATTCAGAATCTGTTCAACTTTAGCCAGGTCGATTGTTATATTCGTTTTTTGCCGCATTGCATTCTGAAATCGAGCATTATCACGGGCAAAACGCTCCCTGTCCTGCTCCTGGGCAGCCGTTCCCGCATATCCTTTCTGGCTAAGCTCTCGGATCAATTGTTGACAAGTCGGGCGGCCTTGAGGGTTGGAGTCCCAACACTGTACCATCAGATTCCACATTTCATCGTCGATCTTATCCAGACCCGAATCCCCCACGGGTCGGGTGGGTAGTACACCTCTCAGTATTTTCCCAGTTACCGCACCATCCAAAGAGAGCTCGTGGTATGGCACCTGTTGTGTTAGAACCTGAACAGACATGGTAAACCTCATTAAAAAAACACATAAATGTACAACTGTACCTGATAGCACACACACCCAAATGCCCAAATATCACTGGAGTGGCTGTGTGGTGAATCGGAGTCAACCAATTCAGGTGCAGCCCAGCGATAGGTGGCGCCAGTCAGAGCGGTGGTTGCTATGGTACAACCCACTGTCTTGTCGGTGAGGACCGAGGATAGGCCAAAGTCAGTTATGCAAGCTCTGCCGGAGTCTGTGACCAGGACGTTGACCTAAGATATAATTCTGAGAGAGTATAATAAACAGGAGGAGAGTGAGTACTCCTTTCAAATCGCCGTGGATGATGTTTTGCTGTGCAAGTATCCGAGTCCATTGATAATGTCATAAATCTTGAATAATCAATATCAGCTGGGCATGTAGGAGTCATAGGATATGAAGTACTCACGAAGGGCTTCCGATCAACATGAGGATTTTGTTTTAAATATCTAACGAGGTTACCGTTCCTCATCCAAGGAGAGACGAGGCACGTCCGTTTACGTGTGTCATCTAAGTAATAGACGCCGTAGAATGGTACGATGCTCGGGTGAACAAGCTGTCCCCACAAGATTGCCTCCTTGGCAAAAAGCTGACGACGTTTCAAAAGCGATAATATGGAAAAAAAGGAGGATGTACCTTGAGTGCAGCATCTGTTTCGGATTTCTGGAACAGGCGCACGACTTTCAGGCATAGTTCTTGGTCTTGGTGACGGCCTCGGTGGATGTCACAAAATCCTCCACCATCTTCCGCTGTCTCCAGGCTTATATCTTGGAGGGAATAATGCTGAGGATACAGTTGAGATGACTTGCTAAGTTTATAGAGTGCAATAAGGGTGTGCTTCCGAACCCAGCCTGGGGTGGTTTCGAATTCTAGTAGTACCTATAGGGTGGGGTGAGTAGGTCGTCAGGAGCAAATAGGGGTGCCAAAGTTCAGTTCAGTTCAGTTCGGCACCCCCTCAGCCTGAACCTGAACCTGAACCTACTCAGATTTACTGAACCTGAACCTGAACCTGAACTGAACCTCCTGAACTCAGTTCAGAAGGTTCAGTTCAGGGTTCAAACAGGTTCGAACTTGAACTTTTTTGTACTATGTTATAAAAAGTGTTTATATTGGCAATAAACTAATCAAAGTTCCATTCCTTGAGCTCCCATTCCTTTGCTTCTGCTCCTCCATCTAGAAGTCCAGTTTTGTAACCATCTTTTCCATACACATATATTAGCCCCTCCAAAAAAAGAAAAAAACAGGTACAAATAACCAAAGAAGGGTAGGAAGGGTGAATAAGAGTAAAATGTTAGAATATGAGTGATCATTAGCCTCAGAAACTCATATATGCAAGAACTGATGTATTCTATACCTGTTAGAAGACAAGTAATTGTTCTACAGACAACATAAGTAATAGTCATGAGAGGAAAGTGATAAAGACTACTTACAGCCTCAGAAACTTGTATGTGTGATTCTGTGAGAATTGAGACTGCAGGGGATTCTTGCTATGGTATTTAAAGTAAAGCCAGAACAATAGAATGAGTAGATAACTATCCTGGCATGCTGGCTACCTTTTACATAGAGGATGAGAGAAATAAAATGCTCAGGAGCCAAACCACAGGGAGGTGGGTGTGTTGGAGTTTGATGTCAGAACAACTCGTTCAATGACGTCCTGTAGGAGTTTATGTTTAACAACGCTCCTCATTAAAGGAGATCTGTATGTTTCTCCTTTATCTTCTGAGATGTTTATGTTTCATTATAGCTCTGTTTCTTAACTTCTCCTATGTAGTGTAATGTATAAATATTATGTATCTGTTACACCTGAAGTCCAGCTTCATTCGCCAGACTTCAGGTATGTTTCATTTTGCCTTATCTAATATGTACGATAACACAGCTTCATTCACCGGACTTCAGAATACATCTTTTATTCTCGACTATCTACTGCACTATGTCACGACAGGTTATGGGCCCCGCGGAACGCGAAACAACTTCCGAAACCTTACAGTTTCCGAAGCTCAATAGCAGCAACTATCATGTTTGGGCTGACAATATGAAAGCTGCGTTACAAGCCAAATCGCTCTGGGGTGTTGTTACTGGTCAAGAGCATTGTCCCCCTGTGCCCCCTCGTGTGTTTCCTAAACTTGCTGCCCTTAAAGCTGGTGCTATGTCAACTTCTGTTGCCAATAAGGATAAAGAAGGAAGTACATCAACTGTCTCTAGTGAACTTGAAATCTTCCAGTTGAAGGAGTTCCAGAGCTGGGAACAAGCTACAGATCGATACAATCGATGGTTGAACAAGGACGATGCTGCTATGGGCCTAATGCGAGGCGCCATCGAATTCACCCAACGAGAATCCATCATTGATATTGAAACCTCCGAGGACATGTGGGATTGCCTTCGGACTCTTTATGTTGATAGGCAAAGTGGCTTAAATGGTCATTATCTGCATCAGAAGCTTTATTCGAAACGATGGGATGGAAGCTTACCTATCTCCGAACACATCGCCTTCTATATCAACATTCATCGCCAGATCCACGAAGCTGGTCATCGCTTGGATGACACCATTATCATCAATGCCTTGCTCTCATCACTCCCACATACTGCAACATGGGAAGTCGTCAAACAGAGTTTATTATATCAAGGAACAAAACTCACCCTTGATATGGTAATGACAGAATTGACTTCTGTTTATGAACATTTAGTTCAAGAGGATATTGCTGTTGTAACTGACAAAAGGGCTAAAATGTTGGCACTCGTTACACAAACCAATCCTTCAAATAGGGAGAGCGGAACCAAGCCTGTGATGGACAACAAAAATAAGCTGAAGAAGGGAAAGAAAAGACGAGAACCCAAACCAGATGACATTTGTCACACTTGTGGTCAAAAAGGTCATTGGAGTCCAACATGCCCTACAAAGGTAAAAAAAACGGAATATGGGTACTGCAAATATCGCTGTCGATGAACTCAAACCCATCCAAATCGAAAGCCGCGAGGTTGGAAAGGTTTTAATGGCTGTTGATTTGTCAAACTTGCCTTCTGGTCTTCTTCTTGACAGTGCTGCGAGCTGTCATATGGTTGCAAATCAAAAACTGTTCTCATTGTACAATGACACGAAGGATCAACACGTATCTGTTGGTGGTCATCATCAGGTCCAAGTGTTCGGACACGGAGCTATTCGTTTTCGGACTAACCAAGACTCTACAATCACGGACGTCACTTTGGACAACGTCCTTCACATTCCGAGTCTAGGTGCAAACTTGATCAGCATGGGGACATTACAGCGCCATGGAGCACAAATCCAAAGCTTTGATGGTGGAATTATCCTATACTGGAAAGGTCATGAATTACTCCGCGCCAATCTGATTGGACTCACCGGTACATTGTACCAAATCCAAAGTATTGAAACTGCACAGCATGTTGCATATGTTGCACAATCCTCCACTATGCGCCTTTGGCACCGTCGTATGGGTCATATTGGTCCTAGAACCATAAAAACTATGGCCGATCAAAAACTTGTAGACGGATTATCAATCCACGCACCTTGTGAATTTGACCACCTATGTAGCAGTTGTGCCCATGGAAAATCACACCATGCCCCACTTCCTGATTCAAGCACTACCAAATATGAGAAAATGGAGCTCCTCGTTATGGACTTGACAGGTCCATTAAGCGTGCCGACATGGGATGGATATTTGTATGCTCTTGTAGTGGTTGAGGCGAGCTGTCGTTATCCTGTGGGAAGGCTGCTAAAAAGGAAGGAGGATGTTGGAGTTGCTGTTAGGGGTATTGTCTCTATGTTGGAGAGACAGTCTGGCCTTCAAACGCGTCGTCTCCAAACCGATAGTGGCAATGAGTTCGTAAACTCTGAAATGAGAGACTTTTGTCATAGGAACAGCATCATTCACGAAACCACAAATCCCTACACACCTCAACAAAATGGGATTGCTGAATGCGCAATCGCTGTCTTCTTCGAAATGATCCGTTGTATGATTCACACTGCCAAAATTGACCTGCAATATTGGGGTGAGGCTTTCATGTACGCAATCCACATTCGACAAATTACCTTGACTTCGGCGCTCAAGGGAATTGTTCCTTTTGAGGCATGGACAGGTCGCAAACCAGATGTATCCCATCTTCGGATTTTTGGATCTCTTGGTTGGGCACACGTCCCAAAAGAGGTTCAGCATGGTAAATTGGAATCTTGAGCTGTTCGAGTCTGGATGTTGGGTTGGTGGGATGATGAAACAAAAGGTTATCAACTCGAAGATCTAGAAAATGGGAAATTGATTACATCCCACGACATTCAATTCAGTGAAGATGATACTCCAAGTGAAGTTGCATCTGTGGACATTGGACTCACTCATTCCTTGCCTGAAGACGTAAACAACCTAGTTGACGACGTGATTGGTGATTCAACTCCTCCTGAAGAAATCCCCCAACTTGAAGAACCCTATGAAGTGCCTCCTCAAAATGAACCCGTTATGCCACTTACTGCACCCTCAGAAGAACCAAATGTTCCTCCTGCACCTAGGAAATCGAAGAAGTGGGAGAATTTCCCTAAACAAGATCCTTCAACTCGCGAAAAACGGCAACCTAAACGATATGGCACCGAATTTGAATCACATGGTCATGTTGCATTCATAGCCATTGATGAACCTACTTATGAAGAAGCAATATCTTCTGCCAATGCCAATGGTTGGAAGGAGGCCATTAAAACCGAGTATTCTCAATTGGAGAAAAGAAATGTTTTCGAGTGGGTGGACAAATTGCCGGAAGGAAAGAAAGCCATGGGAAGCAAAATTGTGCTTCACCGAAAACTTGATGAACACGGGAATCACATCAAATTCAAGGCCCACATTGTGGCCCAAGGATTCTCACAGATTGAGGGAATTGATTTTAATGAAAGCTTTTCCTCTGTGGCGAAATTCACAACTCTTCGAGCGTTTTTATCGCTAGCCGCTTCACTCAACTTTGAAATCCATCAAATTGACATTGTAGGAGCCTATCTCGAGGCAAATCTAGATGAAGAAATTTATATGAAAGTGCCGAAAGGAGTAGATGACATCCAGAATAACGGCCGATATTGGAGACTGAGAAAAGCCCTGTATGGCTTAAAGCAGGCTGGACAACAGTGGAAAATACACCTACATGAAACATTATCTGCGCTTGGGTTCACTTGTGCAATCGCCGATGATTGCCTTTACATTCTCCAGAACGGCGAAAAATTGCTTCTCATGGTACTCGTCTATGTGGATGATATGGCAGTTGCAGGCCCAAACTTCTGTAAGATTATTTCCTTCAAGGAAAATCTTACTGATCACTTTGATATCATGGATCTTGGGGAACTTCGGTACATTCTTGGCATTCAGGTCACTCGTGATCGATTGAATTGGTGTATTTTTCTCAATCAAACCGCATACATCCACCGAATTCTCGAACGATTCAATATGCATAATTCACACCCAGTTTCTACTCCTCTCGCTGTCAATCATTGCTTATCGAATTCTCAATCCCCACAATATGTTGACAAAACTGAGGCTTATGAAGAATATGCCCAAGGTATACATTACCTCTCACTTGTTGGTTCTTTACTTTTTGCGACACAAACATGACCCGATATTCAATTTTCGGTTGGACTCATCACTCAATTCGCAAATAATCCCGGAATTCCCCACCTAAGCACTGCTAAGTGCATTCTACAATATCTCAAAGGGACAATTGACCTCCAACTTGCTCTCGGACGCCAAAATAATGGAGAAATTGATTTAGTTGGCTGGAGTGATGCAAGTTGGGCTCAGGATCTGGATAATAGGCAATCCGTGAGTGGTTTTGTTTTCGAACTTGGCGGAAGTTTGGTTTCCTGGTCTTCCAAGAGACAGACTACTGTTGCCACATCATCAATGGAAGCTGAATATATAGCTTCATCGATGGCCACCAAGGAAGCAATCTGGCTTTGAACCCTCCTCAAAGAGCTCGATTATCCTCAGGAGGCCACTACTATCATACATGCCGACAATCAAGGCTGTATCGCATTATCCGGAAATCTGGTTTCTCATTCTCGTGCAAAACATATCGACATCCGTTATCATTTTATTTGAGAACACATTGAACGAGGTGAAATCGCACTACAATATGTGCCGACTAAACAAATGATTGCTGATATATTCACTAAGGCCCTTCCGAGGGAGGCCTTCATCAAATTTCGAGAGCGATTAGGCATTGTACTCGTTGTACCGTCAAGTGGGAGTGTTGGAGTTTGACGTCAGAACAACTCGTTCAATGACGTTCTGTAGGAGTTTATGTTTAACAACGCTCCTCATTAAAGGAGATCTGTATGTTTCTCCTTTATCTTCTGAGATGTTTATGTTTCATTATAGCTCTGTTTCTTAACTTCTCCTATGTAGTGTAATGTATAAATATTATGTATCTGTTACACCTGAAGTCCAGCTTCGTTTGCTGGACTTCAGGTATGTTTCATTTTGCCTTATCTAATATGTACGATAACACAGCTTCATTTGCCGGACTTCAGAATACATCTTTTATTCTCGACTATCTACTGCGCTATGTCATGACAGGGTGATCATAGGGACAAGCAGTCAATGCTTGGACCCCCTGTGCACCATGACACTCACAATTGGTTTTTATTTCCAACATAAAAAAGATAAGCCCAAGCATGTTGAAGCAAGGCAGTGGGCCCAGAAGCCCTGCAAGGAGGGAAAGTGATGAGACAACAAAGATCCTCAATTTGCGAGACAACCGCCAAGCGCAACCGGACGTGAGTGGGCTTGTTGGAAAGGCACGGGAGAGACCTTCCAGATGTAAGTTACTGTATCCCAAGGCGTTGAGAAATGGCCCCAGAACAGAGACATCTGTGTGGGGATGGTGATCAGCCAGGAAAACGTGTTTTACTTCACTGAAAGAGTGTTTTCCAGGATGTGCAATATGGCGTTGGAAAGCCCTTAAAGATGCGCATCGAACGGTGGTAGTAATAAGAGGAATGGTGCAGTGTGAGATTACGAAATGAGGAATGAATCTAGGCAATGTTGATGGCGATGACGAGGGAAGGGGTGGGTCAATCGGGGCATAAAGTGGCGCGTTCAAGAGGTGTCAGCAGGGAATATCGAACAGCGAAAACCGCTTGCTGATCCCTGCAGTCGTCCCTGAGATATACATCAATCTTCCCATTTCTACTGGGAAAATTGTTGGAAATTGTTGTATTTACTGCGAGGCTCTAACTTATTGGTTCGAACGCGTTCAGGCCCATCATTTTTGAGCCTGAACCATGAACCGAACCAACAGGCCAGGGGCTGAACCTGAACCTGAACTGGACTGAACTTTTAGGTTCAGTTCAGGAGGTTCAGGTTCGAACCGAAGTTCTGAACCGAACTTCGGCACCCCTAGGAGCAAAGAGCGGGCTGACTGGGAAATTCTCACAGAGTGTAGGAAATCTATAACTAGTTGGGCTCGGTCACCCTTCAACTTTCCCATGGCGTTACTTTTATCGGGATCGCATAATATTTGTGCAAGAAAATGTACAAGCCGCTGGTCGGGCAGGATCCAGTTAGCTATTGGGATAGTAAAAGTCACGATTGCTTTACATTCGAATCACTGAATCCCCTGCTAGCAGAGACTCCCCTGTTGGAGATGCGTAAAGGAGGTTCCATGATGAATTGATTGTTTATTGCAACGGAGGGCATTTCCCTGATATCATCAACAACTTCTAGAAATTGGTATCAGTATTGAATCCTGGGAAAAATTAAACAACTACCTACTGCCATCGTGTAAAAAGCTGGGTCCACTGGTTGTGCTGAACATTGGGTTGTCTGGGTCGAATGGCATGCCCTATTTTGAATTGATTACACTGGAGCTACTATCCAATTGGGGACTGACGCTATCGGGTTTATCGAAGGGTTTGGCTCTTTTCCACAGACCGCGAAATTTCTCCTGGTCATTTTCTTACAAAAAATGAGTATATGCACTGAAGGTTATGGGTGAAACAAGAACCTACTTGACGCGCTGGCGTATGCGGCAGCAACCGCATCCAACAATCTCTCCCAAACTACAGATGATGTCCTTGAAGACAGCAAGATATCTTTGATTATCTCAAGAAATTTGCGGTTTGTCGACTGGCACAAGAATGTGTTGGAACGATTCCGGAGCATGATCGCCCAAAGCCACCACTAGTGTCAATACCGCACTACAAGATGAGTCAGAGAGGGGGCGGCATACCTGTGTCATTGACAACTGCCCAAGTGGTTCACCGAATCTAACTGACAATGAGAAAACCATGGCTATGGTTTAGGAAGGAACTACACACTTGAGCTCTTGTCTGAGCGCCCTTACAACCTCCTTGGCATTTTCCTCGCTGGATGATGCACGATCACATACCTCTAAAACAAGTGACCAGTCCTCGCAGGCAGTCGCAGTCAAGTAACCTGGGTAAGAAGTTCTCTTTTGTCATTAAATCAGAAACCAACATGAATTGGAATTCATCACCAATCATCCTCACAAGTTATGCGGGACATTCATCCTGGAGGATGCTCCCACTACACACATCTGCAGGTCCATCTTTTGGGGTGGCTTTATGTTTGTTAAAGAAGAGCTTCTTCATAAAGGGATATAAGGTTGAGTACAGAGTGTGTGAGCGGTGGACAGAATGACTTAGGAAAGCTGTCAATGTTCGTGAGAGACGGTGTGTGATGATCACACGTACTGTACACTATGATCAGCTCAAGGCAGCCAGAGGCCCAGTCCAAGAGACAGACGCCCGTCCTCGCGAACAGCATTTGGCCGCACATAATCAGTTGGGGACTCCTGTGCGTGTGTGCATAGAGTTGTCCGGTGCTTTTTTTATAACCCATGATCTGCAGAAGTTCAGCAACAAAGTCATGTACTGTTAGCTCCTGGTCCTCTAGAACCCTCACTGCAAGATTAAGGCAGTTGATCCAGGAGACAAATAGAGCACCTAACTCTTGCACATAACCTTCATGTTGGGTAAAGCTGACAGGGCCTGCGCATTCCAGTAGAGGTCCACCGAAAAATTGGTGCCTGTCTTGCTTGCGGATGGCAGCATTATGGGCATCAAGTTTATTGGAGCTCCAGTCATTCCCGGACTTTGCAAGATGCACATGATTTACCATGGTTGTAGAGATGCCATAGTCTGTGATAATATATCAAAGAATAACACTACCATCATGAAGTGAGATATCGCAAAGTCAGGTGCATGGTCTCAGAAAGGGTGCGCTGCTTCCATGGAATCACACGGCAATTTCCATGCCTCCTGGAACATCCCTATGAAAGGGGTTACGAAACAAATCTAGTGCCCACTGTGGTGCCAGAAAGATAGGTTGGCAAGACCAAAAAAGTGGAGTTGAGCACAGCCTGGTTGGGTGCAAAGTACTGGGCCAAATCCCAAGAGCGAGCCTACTCATTCCAAGATCCGTTACCACGAAGACTCAATGAATAACCTTGCTTCGGAATTGACAGAACTACTGTTGAGAAACCAGCTAGATGTTAAGATGGAAAGGTGAACGAGTCTTGGAATTTGAAAGCTTGACGCTTGATGGCCAACTTACAAAAGCCAGCGGAGGTGATCGACTTTGGGGAATCGCATTATCGCGAAGTTCTTACCTGTTTAACTATTTTTCCTAACTACCTGAAGTCCGATCTTCTTCCTGGACTTTTAGTAAGTAGAGTAGGTGCTCAGTGACTAGAATAGTTACTTATAACCGGCTTTTCCTCCTGGACCTCAGTTTGTGTGGCTTATTGATGCCAACATAATATACATAGGTTACCTGTACCATAATCTATGCTTGTCAAAGACTTTGCTTTGTTCATACCCCAGGCGGCGAGTTATGGTTAGAAACTGTAAACTTGCTACTAGTGGGCTGAATGGGAAACTGCTTAGTGAGTATCAAGAATTTGATTTGAACAGGAATGATGGGTTTATGAGGAGATCAAATAGTGAGTCTGATGCACTAGCGTTTGCATCACTACAGACCTCTTACTTTTGGTCCACTATTCAGTTTTCAGGGAGGAAACTCACCTGTGCATGGAATCCATCTCTACACACATTTTCATCAGGTATTTAAGTAGCACACTTGTACTTAGATACCTTAGCTCCTAACGATGAGGATGTCTCCACCGTGTAGGGACGCCCTCTCAGCTACGCGAGGACGTCATGATTATCTAGTGCATAGTGGTAATTCGGCTTGCTCTTTATCTCTCCTTGATTATCCTTATCTTACACATAATTCCTTTCACCTTCACATTCATTTTTACATAGAAAACTCGCTCATTTATGCTCTCGGTCTCTCATTTATATACCATAGCACTCCTTTTATTCCTGATTTTTGTAGAAACATGGATACGTAGAACCTTTAAAATACATGCTACGTAGTTACCGAATAGACGTCTTTTACCCCCAAGAACTTGTAGCAGCCATACAACTGCCATAAGACCTCCGGTAGGCTACAGCATAATGGACTACAGTTTCACTCTCTGTTTCAAAAGTCCCCCTACAGTCTCCCACTCAACCGGAGTTGTATTACTACTTTCACGAGGTCGAGAAGATGAGCCCAGCAACCGTTTTGCCAGTTGCACTTGTTTGTACCATTTTTGTTGTGAACATGATACTTGTTCTACACAGTGGTATCTTGTGAGCTTGTCTCCTTCGTGCCACAACTAGAACCAACACCTTTGTGTATCTGGCAAACAGTATGGGTTGTTTAAAGCTGATGATGATAGCTGTTAGTTATCAGTCGTTGATGCTTCAAGGACCCTCTAAAAACCTACATCATTCAAAATCTGTTCAACTCGAGCCAGGTCAATTGAATATTTGCCTTTTTCCTCATTGCATTCTGAAATCGAGCATTATCATGAGCAAAACGTTTCGTATCCTGTTCCTCATCAGCAGTCCTTGCAAACCCTTTCTGGCCAAGCTCCTGAATTACTTGTTGACAAGTTGGGTGGTCCTGAGGATTGGAATCCCAACATCGCGTCATTAAATCCCACATTTCATCATAAATCCTGTTCAGGTGTCGGGTGGGTAGTATACCTCTGATTATTTTCCCAATTACCGGACCATCCAAAGATAGCTTGTGGTATGGTGCTTGTCATGTCAGGACCTGGACACCCATGAGAGGCAAATATCACAGGATAGGTAGATACAATGTACCTGAAAGCATACACATCCAAATGCCCAAATATCACTAGCATGGCTTTGTTGAGAATTGGAATCATCCAACAATTCAGGGGCTGCCCAACGATAGGTGGCACCACTGAGAGCATTTGTTGCTATGGTATGACCCATTGTCTTGTCGGTAAGGACTGAGGATAGGCCAAAGTTGGTTATGCAAGCTCTCCCAGAATCCGTGACCAGAACATTCACCTAACGAATAAATCTGAGAGGACATAATAAATAGGAAGAAAGCAAGTACCCCTTTCAAATCGCTGTGGATGATGTTTTCACTATGCAGGTATCCAGGTCCACTGATGATGTCATAAATCTTGAATAATCAAGTATCAGGACTTGTAAGAATCATACAAAATGAAGTACTCACAAAGGGTTTCCAATCGACATGGGGATTATGGTTTAAATATCTGACAAGGTTGCCATTTCTCATCCAAGGAGGGACAAGACACATTCGTCTATGTGCGTCATCTAGGTAATAAACACCATAAAATGGTATGATGTTTAGGTGAACTAGCTGTCCCTGTTACCTGGGTTAGGGGTTTGCTCTTGAGTAGCACGGAGTTCGACACAGGATGTCTATACAGACTTGGTCCTGTCCTACTAAACGTGACTTGGAGGCGACGGAGCACTATAGTCCAGCCGGTTTAAGGGCAAAGAGATATAGGAGGCAAGAACTGTATAACACTAAGATAAGGATACAAGGTATTGTACTGTATCCTTATATACTCCTAAGTGTGGCTGTACTCCTACTATAATAGTCCGGACCGGGGTAACTATGAGTCAGAGATAAGAAAACATGAGGCGTATACTAAGAATAGTCCTTCTGATGTACACTACTGATAGTTTCATAGTGACATGGGAATGTGAACTAAAAGTAACTGTCCTTCTGATGTGGCTTCTGATAACAGTCCCCATAAGATTGCCTCTTTGGCAAAAAGCTAGTGACATTTTAATAGCGATATCATGAGATGAAAGGGAAGTATACCTTGAGTATGGCATCTGTCTCAGATTTTTGGAACAAGCACACGACTTTCAGGCATACTTCTTGGTCTTGATGATGACCCCGGTAGATGTCACAGAATCCCCCTCCATCTTCTACAGTCTTGAGGGTTATATCTTGGAGAGAATAATGTCGAGGGTGCAGTTGGGATGATTTACTAAGTTTGTAGAGTGCAATGAGAGTGTGCTTCCAAAACCAGGCTGAGGTAGGTTCATATTTGAGAAGTACCTGGGGGGCCAGCAGGTTACCAGATGGAGTAATAAATCAACCAGGGGATACCCACAGAGTGTAGGAAATCTATCACAAGCTGGGCTTGATCACCTTTCAGTTTTTCCATGGCGATTCTTTTATTGGGATTGCACAGTATACATGTAAGGGAATATAGGAGCCATTTACAGGACAGGATCTAGCAAGGCATGAGGGTGCTGTAGGTTACAATCATTTTGCATTACCTCTGGACCAAAACTACTAGAGTCTCTGCTAGTTCAATTTGGGACATTTAGGGGTTCAATGATAGCTTCTTCATCATTCACAGTAATGGGGGGTGTTATCCTGATACCACCAACACCTCCAAAATCAACATCAATGGCAGATTTTGGGCAAAGTCAAACAAGCAACTCACCACTACCATGTAGGGGTTGGATAATATCAGAATATGTTAATTCATCAGTGGGTGCAGCAGTCTCACCAGCCACAGAAGCAGGAGAGCTACTTGAAGAATTAGGCATTGAGAGTGGTCAAATTATCCTGGGTGCAAACTCTTCCAGGTTGCTCCTCCCTTGGACTACTTTAGTTGATAACTCCAGAGCAGGGACTGTTCGCTGAATGGTGCTCATCTGATCAGCCCCAAGATTTACTGGCAGTGTAGGTCCAATGTTCCTGTTGAACCTATTTGTTTTTTTATTCCCAGACAACAATGAGCGAGCAAAACATACTCAATCAGTCACCATGAGATAGAACTACATTTAAGTTCAGTGGCTTGCTAGACAGTGATACACCCAGGGAGCTGACCTTGGCCACATTGAGATTACCAGGGGAAGATCAATGTGGAGATGTCCTGAGTTCATTTTTACCATGATTATCAGCATATGAGAAATGCGGATACACTTGGCAGTAGTCAGTGTTGGCACTGTTTGCAGGGGTACTTGACATGTAAGCTTTGTGGTGAATATGCTTCCATGCATATTACATGTCCTAACTATTTGTGCAACAACTTTTGTGGTATATCTGGTTGAGGATAAGGCAGGGTCTTTATAGAGCATAGTTCTTTCTTCAAGTTTGAGCTCAAACCTGGTTACAGACTCTAGAGGCCTGTATGTGTTATGTGGAGTGAGCATTGCTGTGAGTGATATGCAATTGTCTAGCCAATAGCACAACCTGTTATGAACTATAGCTAATGTCATTGTCTTGTCGCCAACCCAACAAGCATGGGTATCGTGATAGATTGGCCAGGTGGAGGGTAACTCATGTTTTTTGATCATGACAGTCCTTGAGGAAGAGATAACCCTCTCAGAGTTCGAGAGCCAGGCAAGTCCCTTTCTGTCTGGATGGCATAAGTTATAATGATGTGAAAGTCTGCTTGGAGTACCTTGTTTTCATGAATATGCTAGCAACTAGCTCATACTTTATCCCACAGCCTTTTCCTAAGAATCAGGGTGGGTGTTGAAGTGATGTGAAGAAGATTTTGGACCTTGAGTGTTACCCAGGTTAGGGGTTTGCTCTTGAGTAGCACAGAGTTCAACACAGGATGTCTATACAGACTTGGTCCTGTCCTACTATGTTATGAACAGTCCAGATCGAGAGGAACAAGAACAATTATTTGACTTTACAAGATGGGTACAGGAGACCACAGACCAGTTGTGAGCACAGGAATATGAAGATGAAGAAGGGGAATATTATAATGCCATGCAGGACCTGGTGAGAGAAGCAGGAATGGAGATAACTCTGGAGGATATTCTGGAATACCCTGAGGATGAAGAAGATAGCCATGGATCAACCGATCCAACCTCCGATACGGATGGAAGCACCAAGAGAGTGGAGAGCAAGAATGGAGGAGATTCCATGGAGATAGAATCAGGAGAAGGAAACTATGAGTCAGAGGAAAGTGATGGAACATCGCACAGCAGTGGAATGGAGAGCGAGGACACTGACTCATTGTAAGATATAAATAACAGTAGGATGCCATCAGCTAGGATGTGCATCATAGTCAAGACTGCACAGGACAAGTAGAACAACCCAATAACCTATAATGAGTATATAGTATCTCATAGGTATATAAGGCCTGTACAAGTAGAGATTAAAGCCTCAAGCTTTAATCTTGTTAACAGTGGTTGTTAACCCTCTCTGCCTTAACTTGGTGTGTTCCCTTGTTATCTCATTGAGCGCAATCCACTAAGCTCTGCAAGGCCAACTGTCTCAGACACCTTGTAGAGTGATTGAAGGCCATCTCCAGTTATCCTTGGATACAGAAGGAGCATGGATCATAACATACTAAGTGTGACTTGGAGACGATGGAGCACTATAGTCCAGCTGGTTTAGAGGCAAAGAGTTATAGGAGGCAAGAACTTTATAACACTTAGATAAGGATACAAGGGTATGGTACAGTATCCTTATATACTACTATGTGTGGCTGTGCTCCTATTATATATATCTGGACCCAAGTAAGTGAGTCATATCCTTATCTATCTAAGTATAGATTATTCTGATGGTTCTTCTGATTGTTTCAGGATGACAGGTCTTCTATCTATTTATATACTTTGGGTGCTTCTGATAAGGGGAGTTAAGGGGACTTCTGATAACATTACCCCATTTCTAAGGTTATATTCCACTATAACCATTTACATCTTTTCCTTCTGTTGTATTTGTGTGGAGTTCTAGAAGTCTCCTACTGGTTCTCCGCACATGTTAGACATGGTGATGTTATCATATCCATCATCAAAGTCATCTTCTTCAGGGTATTCGAGTCCTGAGTATTGGTAATGGAGTGATGGGGTGGTTTGGAGTCGAGCTGCCATAGGTCTGTTGTAGGGCATATGTCTTGTTCCTTTTGAAGGACATTCAGTTCATTTGTGGCAGGGTTGGAATACTCCACAGTGTGGGCATCTGTATTTGATGCAGTTGTATGAGTAATGGCCTGGAGTGTATTGTTTGCAACCAAAGCAGGCAAATTGGGGGCAGTCCATGGCCCAGTGTCCAATTTGTTTGCATTGAATGCATCGGGATCTGTTGTTGGGTTTAGGGTTTGGAATTTGTTGAATGGGAGCAGGGGAATTTCATATTGGGGTTGGTTTGGTGGTATTTTTATGGAAAGGGTTGTTATTTCCAACAGGATTCTTTCTTCCCTATGTGGGAGTTGGAGTGTTTTTGTTGGTGGGGGGTATCACATTGGTTTGTTTGTTTCTTGGCATTTAGGACATGAGTCCTTGGCGAGTGAGGAGGAATGCCTTGTAGTTTTCGGTCCACTTTCATTGGGCATGGAAGGCATCATGGAGGAGTTTTGTCTGTTTGACATAATGGATATAGTTTGATCATACTTCTCAGTTGTAATCACTGATGGGGGCATTGTTGACTTTGTCAGTGAGGAACTGGGTGGAGGCAATGGTACATAAGTCTTCTATGTTGGTTGTGGTTGGTTCTACATTCTTTACTCCCGCTGTGTGGAAGTTGATGGGTAGGACAGCTACTGGTTCTGGTTCAGGTGTAGCATTGGGGTCAGGAGTTTTGTTTCTGATGTTGATGAAGGTATTGGAGGGTGTGAATGGACATGGCCTTGGGATTGGAGTTGGGGAGTTTCTCTTGACATTGGGATTGTTGATGATGATGACTGAGGAGGTGGTGGAGGAAGAGGAGAAGGGGGGAGTGGATTGGGGATGGATGAGGTCAAGGTTGTTCATGGACCCTTTTGAGTGCGTTTGGTGGTAGAGCAGAGTTGCTTCTGGTAGGTTCTGGGTAGTTCCTGGTCATTGCTGTTAAGTTGGTGATCTTCTTTATACTCTTCCAAGTATTCATCGGCGTTATTGTGGAGATCTTCTTCAGATATCCATTGGTTCTCCATGTGGGAGTATCCTTTCCAATGTACGTAGTATTGGAGTTTTCCACGATATCGGCAGTGATTGAGAATAGCTTCTATTTCATATTCTTCTTCTTTGTTGATGATGTCTGGTGGTGGTGGCATTGGATGAGGTCTGTATGCTTCTGTTTCATTGTATGGGGTTAAGAGGTTTCGGTAGAATACTGGATGTATCTTCCATTTGATTGGAAGCTTTAGTTTGTATGTGAGTGGTGATAAGACTTCTGATATAAGGAAAGGTCCTAGTCTTTTTGGGGATATTTTGTTGGAGATGAAGAGGAGTTTGAGATTCTTGGCTTCTAGCCATACTTTTTGATGTGTTTCAAGGGGTTTGATAGTTCTTCTGGTTCTTTGTTTCATAATATCAGCAGAAAGTTGATGTGCTGCATGTGCTTCTTTTCTGGCATCATCAAGGAGTCTGATGCATTTGTCTACTGATGGAAAGTTTGATGTTTCCATTACCATGGGTTCAGCGGAGGGTTGTATCCCATGATTAGTTCAAATGGGGATTTCTGCCTTGAGGCATGTATTTTGGAGTTGTGTGTGAACTTGGTGATAGGGAGGGTTTCTGACCAGTCAAGGGGATTCCTGGTACAGTATATGGCAAGGTAGGTCTCGATTTCTTGGTTGTATCGTTCGGTGGAACCATCTGTCTGGGGATGGTATGTGGTTGAGAATGCTTGTTGGATATTTAGGCATTTGGCTAGCTCTCAGAGGGAGTTGGCGGCAAATCTGGGGTCTCAATCTGATATGATTTTGTCAGGTAGTCCAAACCTAGTGAAGACTTTTTCTATTAATAGTCGTCCAATGTCGTTGGCGTTTGATCAATCTGAGGTTGGGATGAAAATTACCCCCTTCATAAGGCCATAGTCCACCATGGACAATATTGCATTATGACTGGCACTAGGCAGTAGACCAGTGATAAGATCCCATGAGATTTGAGCAAATGGGCATTTGGAAGATGATGGTGGGATCGGTTGAGTCAGCACGATCTGGTCTGCATATGATTTTGTGTTGCTGACACTCTGGACAGCCTTTGATGTAGTTCTTTATGAATGTTGACATTCCTGGCCAATATACTTCTTTCTTGGTGAGGCAGTATATTTCCTGTTCTCCAGGGTGGCCATGTGTAGGGTGGTCATGGTATCTTGCGATGACATTGTGTCTGAGTTGGAGGTCTTCTGGAATGATGACATGTTCTTGGAACGTGAGGAGTGGACCATTTGAGGTTGGGACTGTTCCAAAGTCTTTATCGGTGGTGTTAGGATGTGATTCTTTGAGGAGTTTGAATGCTTCAGTGGTTCTAGCATCATACTTGGGTGATTCTGTGATTCTTTCTTGGAGTTCCATATCAACAGTGGTGATAAAGAGGTGTTCTGGGAGTACTGTGATCATGTTTTGATCTTCTATGTTGGCTGTGGTGACAAAGAGGTTGTTTGGAAGCATGGTAACATCTTTGTTATTGTTATCTTTGTCGGGGGTGTGGTCTGGACGTCTTGATAGAGTGTCTGGTGCAGGGATCTTTGATCCTGGGATGTGTTCTAATTTGAAGTTGTAGTCAGCAAGGGTCTGGACCCATTGGGCTTGTCTGCGGTTGATTTTCTGGGGTTTAGGCCAGTATGTTAGGTTTTGATGATCCGTTCTGATACAGACAGTGTGGGGGCTGCCAAGGAGGTAGTGGCGCCATTCTTCGAGGGCTTGGATAATAGCGAGGAGTTCCCTATCATAGATATTGTAATTGCATTCTGCTGGTCCGAACGTCTTTGAATAGAAAGATATGGGCTTCTACAGTGACCCACAAAACTGTTCCAATGTTTTGTACTTTTGACCTAAAGTAGTAATAGCTCAGTAAATAAAATAGCTAAATTTGTGAATATATTTATAAACATAGCCAAATATGTCATATCTGACCCTGCAAAGTCGCGTTATGTAATACTTCTAAATGAGGCAATTATGAATTTTGTAATCATTTTAAGTCATTGGAACGGTTTTGTCAATAGTAATTTTTAATACTAATCCAAGCAATCACATGACTCCGTTGATTGTGAATCAACAAGATCATGTGACCACATGTCTTTGACATATAAATAGATGTGCTGACAGCCATGTCCCATCATTCTCAACCCCCCTACCTACCATGAAGCCATTATCTTCTACTCTAAAGCAAACCATCCTCTCTTTGCTAAATTCTCATCATTCCTATACTAAAATTGAGGCAATTACTGGTGTTGGGCGCAGTACCATATCCAGGCTAGCCTCTAAAAATTGTTCCAGCCTTACTAAATCACTTGGAGGACGTCCTTCAAAACTCTCTACCACTAATATTCGGCATGCTATCCATCTTATCTCTGCTGGCAAGGCTGAAACTGCTGTAGATATAGCCAAATCTCTTGCTCCCATCATTGGGACATCAGTCTCTTCACAGACTGTAGCAAGGCATCTCAAACAGGCAGGAATGAAGGCTGTAGTCAAGCAAAAAAAGCCTTTACTCTCTGACAAACATAGGAGGGCTAGGCTGGATTTTGCTCTGACACACCAGCATTGGACTATGGAGGACTGGAAGCTGGTTGTATGGTCTGATGAGACCAAAATTAATCATTTGGGGTCAGATGGGAGGAAGTGGGGATGGAAAAAGAAGGGAGAGGGGCTTAGTGAAAGATTGGTCAAGGGAACTCTGAAGTATGGAGGAGGATCAGTGATGGTTTGGGGCTGTATGCTGTGGGATGGCCCAGGCTATGCAGTGAGGATTGATGGAAGGATGGATGCAGAGTTGTTTGTGCAAATTTTGGAGGAAGATTTGAAGAAGAGTCTCCAGTGGTACAAGCTTAAACCCCGAGATATTATCTTTCAGCAAGATAATGACCCCAAACACAAGAGTACACTGGCCAAAGAATGGTTTCAAAAAAATCATTTTAGGCTCCTAACCTGGCCAGCACAGTCACCTGACCTCAATCCCATTGAACACTTATGGGAATATGTGAAGAGAAAGTTGGGAGAGTATGAATCTCCTCCCAAGGGTATGAAGGAGTTGTGGCAGAGGGTAGAAAAGGAGTGGGATGCTATTCCAGCTTCTGAGTGTCAGAAGTTAATTGAAAGTATGCCTAGAAGAGTAGCAGCTGTACTCAAAGCCAGGGGGGGCTACTCTAAGTACTAGAAATAATAGGATAGCCTAGTATAATATGTCATTGACAAAACCGTTCCAATGACTTGAAATGATTACAAAATTCATAATTGCCTAATTTGGAAGTATTACATGACGCAACTTTGCAGAGTCAGATATGACATATTTGGCTATGTTTATAAATATATTCACAAATATGGCTATTTTATTTACTGAGCTATTACTACTTTAAGTCAAAAGTACAAAACATTGGAACAGTTTTGTGGGTCACTGTATATTCCATTGATGTTGTGTTGGTACAGGACAGCTCCTGATGTGAATTTGGAAGCATCAGCTTCTATTTCGAAGGGTTTTGTGGAGTTGGGCATGAGGAGTACCAGTTCCTTTAAGAATTTGTTCTTGAGCATTTCGAACACTTTTTGTTGTTCTTCTTTCCATTCAAATAGGTTTGATTTGGATAGGAGTTGGTTAAGGGGTTTGGTATGGTGGGAGTAGCTGCAGATGAACTTCCAGTAGAAGTTACAGAATCCTATGAATTTCTGAATGTGTTGGACTGTTTTTGGCACTGGCCAGTCTTCTATTCCCTTGAGTTTTCTGGGGTCCATTTTGATTTTGTTGGGTGTGATGATCATGCTGAGGTATTGGAGTTGTTGCTTGTTGAACTTGCATTTTTCCATTTTGAGGTAGAGGTCATTTTCCTGCAGGATCTGCAGTACTTTTTCCATAAGTTGGTTGGTTTCTTCTTGGGTTTTTCCATAGATTAGGATATCATCCATATAGATGATAATTCCTCATTTCTCCATTATCTTGGAGAATAGCATGTCCATCATGTGTTGGAATGTCACGGGACTGTTGCAAAGTCCAAAAAACATTACAGTTGGTTCAAAAAGACCCATAGGAGTCTTGAATGCTGCTTTCCATTGATCGCCATCTTTGATTCTGATGTTATTGTATCCTAGGTGGACATCGAGCTTAGTGAAGTACTTAGCTCCTTTGAGTTTGTCCATGATAGAGGAAATCATGGGGATTGGGTAGGCATTTTTGATGGTATGATTGTTTAGATAACAATAGTCTTGGCAGGGTTGGAGGTCTCCTCCTTTCTTGGCAACAAAGAAGAATGGTGATGCCATAGGGGATTTTGAGGGGTGGATGTACCCTTTTTGGAGGTTTTTGTCTATGAATTCTTTTAATGCTTTTTCTTCAGCAGGTGCCACTTGATAAGATTTCATTGATTTTGCTTCGAATGTTGGTTTTAGTTTGATTTCATGATCAAATGTTCTTGATGGTGGGAATCGTTCGGAGGCTTTCTTGTTGAATATTTTAGCCTATCAGGCAAATCTCCAAGGGATCTCAGGTGGTTCCTTGTTTGATTCCGGTTGTTTTCCTTTTTGGTTTGCCAATTTTGTCGGGTTATGTTGCTCATTGTGGAGTGTCGTAGCATGTGTAGCTTTGGTATTTACTTCTAATGGGATTAGAAGCATCAGGTTCATTTCTCTTTCTAGAGAGAAGGTGTCGAGATCAACGTTTGACAGGTTGATGTATTCTTCAGGATCTTCCTCAGGTTGAGAGGTTTTTCCGGCCATTATGTCCATGGCAATAGAGTTGAGTTTGATGGGTCATTGTAGGGTTCTGAGGAGTTTGGAAAAGTCCCAGTGATTGATTTGAGGTTTCCAAGAGAATGTCTTGGTCTCTTAGTTGATATCAGGATTGTATTGTTCCAACCAGGGAAATCTGATGATGAGATCCTTCTCACCAGTGTTTGTGATGTACACTTCTAGCATGCAATCTCTTCCATCAATGATGGTCCTGATTTTGATGTATTCATGGATCTTGCCATGTTGATTGTCAGTTCCGTCAACGTTACTGAGAGGAATTGGTTGGTCCAGCCGTTTGGTTTGATAACCATGTCGTTCAACGACTTTGTGGGAGATAAAGTTCCCTTGTGCTCCTGAGTCTATCAGGGCAGTGATGGCCATGGGTTTTGATGTCCATTCACTCCAAATCTCAATGGGTAGGTAGAAGGATCATTTATTTGGGGAGAGTTGTAGTTGTAAAGAATGTATCGAGAAAGTGTCCTTCTGAGAGTGAGAATATATAGAGTCCTTCTGGGAATGAGCAGGGGTGCATTGGTCTGTGTTCTGTTTCAAAAATCCTGGAAGGGACACATCTCTGGGTCTTTGGCTAGTGCAGAGTGGAGTTCCTGTTGGAGTTCAGGGTCAAGGTTGTTGACCATTTGGCACATCTGAGATGCAACTTCTGCGACAGCAAGAGAGTACTTGCATTGCGGTGATTGTTGGGCATTCTGGTTTGGGAATTCGGGACAAGTGTTTTGTTGTCCTGGGAAAGGATGATTGGGGTTTTGCGCAGGGCAAGGGGGATTTGTACACATTCCAGGGAAGTGTCTTGCTTGAGAGGGTAGAGGGCATTTGTTAACCCAGTGGTCTTTGGCTCCACATCAGAAGCATTCTTGATTCTGATAGGCTTTAATTTGTTGTCTGGTGACAACAGCATCTAACTCCAAGGAGTCTTGAAGGTTTTCTTCAGCATAGTCCAGTTGGGGAATTTCTGGGTAAGGATTTTCAAATCCTTCTTCCATTGCAGCATGGTCTATTTCCATGGTGTGTGGGTCATGTGGTGTGAATCATGGAACGTTGCTCCTTTGGTAGAATTGTGCATAGGGCACATTGTTGTTTGGATGGCTTGGTCCGTGGTTGGGTTGGTATTGGGTCCTTTGGGGGAATGTGTTCCTGGGGGTGCCATAGAGGGCATTGATTTGGTGGAAATTGTCATTGAGTTTATTTGCTCGGGTGTACCAAGTGGTGATGGTTGTCAGAGGGTTCTCCAGTTTGTCAATTTTCATGGCAATACGGCAGTTGATTGCCTCACAGTATAGATCGATCAAGGTGCAATCTTCTGTGAGTCCAGATTGGCGGATGAGTTCCTTGAACTGAGAATTGAACTCAGTCATTGGTTTACCTGCTTGGTGCAGGGTCTGGAGTTTGGTATGCGCATATGCATGTTTGTCTGCCAGGGTGAAGTCGGCTCTAAGTCAGGCAGTGAAGTTGTCCCATGACTCCATGGCTATGGGTTGTCCAGGTTAAGTCTGGGCGTTCCTCTCATGGAGGTATTGTCTAGCCCATGCTCAGGCATCTCCTGATTGCATTGTCGAGAGGACAAATAGGGTCCTAGCAAGGTCATTGTTGTAGGTGGTGGCATTAGCAAGTACGTAAACTTTGCATTGGAAGATCCAGTCTTCAAATAGTCTTCTGGTTCCATCAAAGACGATGGGTTTGAGGAGTCCTAACTCCTTTGGGTTTTGTGTGGCAGCCATTATGTTGAGCTAGCAAGCCCATGTCAAGCTTTCTGCAACATATCCCATTTAGGGATTCGGTTGTTTGTACATTGTTTGTTGACACTGGGCATGTTTCTGCCCATTTATGGATATTTGTTGGTAGTGTATATACCTACCAGCCTGCCGTTAGACACCTCAGTACTTGTGTTACGAGCTACTGAGGTGAGTAGAGTCTTCTCATGTTTTTCCCACTATGATACTTATGCCTATGTTAGACTTAGTTACTCTACAGGTTATGGGCCCCGACCCAAAAAAATTTTCTAAAACTCATTACAACATGTCATACACAACATGAACACCATAAACAACAACCTCTCCACCTCTGTACCACCCCTTGACCCCCAAGGCACAAACTGGCTAATATTCTCTGTGTGTTTCTGTACCGTCATATGTGGAAAAGGACTATGGGGTCACTTCGATGGAAGCAAGCCATGTCCCACCCTTACCACTTCATCCACCACCCCTCCCGGTACCCCATCCATTGGCAAAGGCAAGCAAAGAGCACTACCCCCACAGTCCCTGTAGGAACGGATGCAGACATCCAAGAATGGGACAGAAATGAGGATATAGCGCATTCCCTGCTGTTGTAACATTTACCAGACTCTATCCTGATAATGACAGAGAGTTTTGACTATGTCAAGGAAGTCTGGGATGCTGTAGTACAAGAATTCACATACTGAGGGGCTTTCAACCAAATGGAGATGCAGGCAAAGTTTTTGGAGTCCAGATGTCCCAAGGATGGTGACGTTAGGATGTTCCTAAATGACCTGAGGACCAGGAGAGCAGAGCTGTATGTGATGGGAATAACAATCAATGATGATGACTACCAAAGCACAATACTTCAATCACTTCCCTTCCAACTTGCAAACTTTCCATCATCACAGCTATCTGCAGCAAAAATCATAGGAGGCATGGTACACCCCAATATGTTAGTCACCATGTTGTGTGATGAATGGGATCACCTATGCTCATGGAAGTCACATGGGTCAAGTTCCAGCTCCAAGGCTAAACCAAAGAATTTGGAGGGGGATGACACTATGGCAGTAGAACATGGTCCCAAGAAGCCTAGACGGGAGACAAAGGAACCACCTGGAAAATGCTTTAACTGCAATGAGAAAGGCCACTGGAGATTGGACTGTCCAAAACCACCAAAGAAAAAGAAACAACCAGCTAGTGCCCCAAAGGGGCAGGAGGCCAATGCAGTTGCGACAGATGATGAAGCCTTTTTCGTGGAAACAGAGACCCTGGGTGACGAGGATGACCTTACCTCACCAGACATATTCCCAACCTGTGGAGAACAAAACAATGAATGCACTCTCGCAGATGAAAGCAATGAGATGCCAATTGCAGCTCAGTCAGAGGAATACCCACCCCATATCATAATCATCGACTCCAGTGCTGCAAGGCACATATCCCCATACCATGAAGCCTTCCATGATTTCAAAACAATTGAATCAAAGCCACTACAAGCTGCAAACAAGCAGCAATTCAGTGCTACAGGCAAGGGAAGCATGATAGTGGACCTACTGAATGGTGCCAAAATGACAAGCATATGTCTATCAGATGTCCTATATGCACCCAAAGTAGGATACACTCTCATATCAGTGAGGAAGCTAGATGAACAAGGCATAACCACAAAATTTGCTGAGGGACAATGCACTATCCACAATGCAAAAGGGAAGAAGATTGCTGAGGTACCACATTCTGAGAGAGGGCTGTACAGATTTGAGACAGCAGAAGGATGTGTAGAAGCAAATACCATCGATGAACCAATGTCCCTAGACCAGCTACACCGCCGCCTTGGACACATCTCACCCCAGATCACCTGAAAACTTGTTGAGGAACAAATGATAACTGGTGTAAACCTCGAAAGACTATCAGCAAATACTCCCGTTGAGTGCAAGTCATGCGCTTATGCAAAACTCACCAGGAAGCCCATCTCAAAAGAGCAAACAGGTGATCAAGCAACAGAATTTGGCCAAGAGATCCACAGCGATGTGTGGAGGCCAGCACCAGTACAGACATGAAGGGGGAAGAGCTACTATGTCACCTTCACCGATGATTGGTCACAATATACCCATCTTGAGCTGCTAGCAAACAAATCCAATGTGTTTGCACCAGACATCCAACTGACCAAGCATTTGATGTCTGGTGCAAAGTTCAATATGAAGCTCGGATCAAATGCCTTCATTTGGATTGTGGTGGCAAGTACACTAGTAAGGATTTCAAAGAGTATTTGAAATCGCGAGGGACTAAGCAAAAGCTCACTGTCCATGACACTCCACAACACAATGGTGTAGCAGAACAGCAAAATCAGACCATCCTTGAGCATGTCCAAGCACTCCTCCACACAAGCAAGCTTCCCCAGTATCTATGGGGCAAGGCAGCCAAACATGCAATCTGGCTCATGAACCGAACCAGTACAAGGGCCCTTGATGGAAAGACACCATATGAAATGGTTCACAGTCGTAAACCTGACATGTCAGAGGTCCACAAGTTTGGAGAGAAGGTGTGGGTGCAAGTAGAGGATTGTAACAAGCTGTCAGTGAGGGCAAAGGAGGGACAATGGCTGGGTTTTGACAAGACCAGCAACAGTGTATGAATTTGGTGGCCTGACACATGAAAAGTGTCCGTCGAGCGAAATATTCAATATATAAAGGGCCATGTTGCCACTGCTAGTCTCAAGGGGGAGAGAGTGACATCACTACCAGCAAATGAGACTGCAGAGGCAAACATACCTGCTGCAACAACGAATGCAACAGTGACACCCCAAGCCCCAGCCCCAGAGAACTCCTCAACAAAACATATAGAGCAACCAGACACTGCCAAAAATGCCTACCATACACCCCATCCCCAACGTACTTGAATGCCAAGCCAGAAAGCTCGAGATCTTCAAGAAGGTCATGCAGTCATAGCTGTAGAGGCAAACGAGTGGGAGGAAGTCCACGTTTTTGCTGCAGAGATGGCAGAGGCTGAGGCACTAGAGCCTTGAAACCTAAAAGAAGCTTGAAAATGAGCAGACTGGCACCTATGGAAGCAAGCAATTTGCAAGGAGCTCAACACACTCCAGAAAGCAGGAACCTGGGAGCTAGTAGATGCCCCAGAGGGCATAAACGAGGTTGGATCCAAGTGGGTCTTCAAGGCCAAGAAGGATGCCAGTGGGAACGTGGTCAAATACAAGGCTTCTCCCAAGTCCCTGGTGTGGACTATTTTGATACATTTGCACCTGTTGCTAAGCTCCCATCGATCAGAACAATCCTGGCAATTGCAGCAGATCAAGACATGGAGATCCACCAGATCGACATAAAGGGAGCATACCTGAACAGTGTCCTCAGCAAGGACAAGACCATATATATGCGCCAGCCACCCAGATTTGAGGATCCTGCACACCCCAGGAAAGTGTGCAAGTTGAGGAAGACCCTTTATGGCCTAAAACAGTCAGGTCATTGATGGTATCAACAATTATGTGAGATCCTGGTCAGCAACCTTGATTTCATGTGCTGTGAAGTTGACCAGTGTGTCTTCTTCAAACACGATGAGCCAGACCTCACCATCCTCACCATTCACGTTGATGACTGCACTCTCGCAGCCACCAATATCACTCTCATTGTCTGGCTGAAGACAAGGATCTCCGAATATGTGGAGATCACTGACTTGGGTGAAATCCACTGGCTACTAGGCATCTGGATAGCTTGCATACATGAGCAGAACACCCTCAGCATGTCCCAGGACTCCTACATAGAGTCCTTGCTCCACCATTTTGGTTTTGAAGACCAAAAACCAGTGACAATCCCCATGGACCCCTCCACACAACTTACCTCAGAACATAGCCCGAAAACGACTGCCAAGATCGCATTTATGGCCAGAATCCCATACCAGGAGGCTGTGGGCATGCTAATGTATGCAGTGATTGGCACAAGGCCAGATATTGCGTATGCTGTGCAGATTGTCTCAAAATTCTCCAGGAACCCAGGCCCTGCTCACTGGGAGGTCATAAAGTGAATTTTTCGCTATCTCAAGGGCATGCAAGGGCTAAAACTCACATATGGAGGTTCTAGGGGGAGTCTAGAGGGATACACAGATGCAGATGGAAATATGGCCGAAGATAGGAGGGCCACATCCAGGTATGCATTTCTCATCAATGGTGGTGCTGTCTCCTGGAGTGCAAAGCATCAAGAGCTAGTTACCCTGTCCACTACAGAGTCCGAATATGTGGCAGTGACACACACAGCCAAGGAAGCCCTATGGCTTTGCTCCCTCATCTTCCAGGTCTTTGCAGAAGACCCCACCCCCACAACACTTCACTCTGACAACCAGTCAGCCATTGCCCTCACAAAGGACCACCAGTACCACACCCGGACAAAGCATATTGATGTCTGATACCACTTCATTCGATGGGTGATCGAGGAGGGCAAGCTGAGGCTTGTATACTGCCCCACACATGAAATGATTGCTGACGTGTTTACAAAGGCATTACCTTTGCCTAAAGTCAAGCATTTTGCTCAGGCCCTTGGACTCGTCATAGCTTAAGGGGGAGTGTTGAGCTAGCAAGCCCATGTCAAGCCAGAAAGCTCATGTTGAGCTTTCTGCAACATATCCCGTTTAGGGATTCTTTTGTTTGTACATTGTTTGTCAACACTGGGCATGTTTCTGCCCATTTATGGATATTCGTCGGTAGTGTATATA
This sequence comes from Lepiota brunneoincarnata, assembly GCA_023014365.1. Taxonomy (NCBI): domain Eukaryota; kingdom Fungi; phylum Basidiomycota; class Agaricomycetes; order Agaricales; family Agaricaceae; genus Lepiota; species Lepiota brunneoincarnata. The sequence continues at coordinate 157,210 of JAEBUN010000050.1, forward strand.
CCTACCAGCCTGCCATTAGACACCTCAGTACTTGCGTTACAAGCTACTGAGGTGAGTAGAGTCTTCTCATGTTTTTCCCACTATGATACTTATGCCTATGTTAGACTTAGTTATTCTACAGGTATAGAATATACAGTAAGGGACAAAACCCTTCCAATGATTCTTATACTTCAACAAATATGTTAATAACTGCCCACCTACTAAGGATGAAACCTTCATATTTTAATTGGGAATACCTATATGACTCATATATCATCCTGCCAAATACCATTACATCATATGCCATTTTGGGAAGTCAGTGAATTAAACAATCATTTAAGGTTATTGGAAGGGTTTTGTCTGTCTCTAAGAAATTACCAATAATTACACTTTTAGTACTTTGTATACCCTCCCCTGGCATCCAAGACAGCCTGAACCCTATCAGGCATACTCTCTATCAGATTCTGACACACCTCTGCTGGAATCTGATCCCATTTCTTTTGTGTCCTATCCCATAATTCTTCCATCCCCTGAGGTGGAGTGTCATACTGCCCTAACTTGATTTTAAGGTGAGTTCACAAATGTTCAATTGGGTTAAGGTCTGGAGATTGTGGGGGCCACACCATAACCTCCATTTCAGCTGCTTTGAACCATTTTTGAGCCTTGGTGCACCTATGTTTGGGATCATTATCTTGTTGAAAGACAATATCCTCCACCTCTTTGTCATACCACTCCAGGCTCCCCTTGAGTTCATCCTCCAAAATGGTGACAAATAGATCACCATCCATCTTACCATTAATCTTGGCTGCCAACCCTGGACCTTCCCACAGCATACAGCCCCATATCATAATGGAACCTCCTCCAAACTTTGTGGTTCCCTGCACCAGCCTATCACTAAGCCTCTTCCCTGCTCTTTTCCAGACCCAAACCCTGCCATCTGACCCTAAGTGATTGATTTTGGTCTCATCTGACCAAACCACCCTCTTCCAGTCTTCCAGAGTCCAGTCTGCATGTGCCTCTGCCCACTCCAATCTTTTCCTCTTGTGTATAACAGAGAGTTTAGGCCTTTTCTGCTTGACTACAGCCTTCATTCCAGCTTTTTTGAGTGCTCTGTGAACTGTTTTGGATGATAGAGGTTGGTCAATGACAGTACAAAGGGTTCTGGTGATTTGGGAGGCATTTTCAGCCTTGCGGGATGTGATAAGATGAGTGGCATATTTGATATTGCCAACAGAAAGCTTGGTTGGGCAGCCACCAAGTGACTTTGAAAGTGTTGAATGATGTTTGGAGTGAAGATGAGATATAGTGCTGAGGCCAAGACCAGTGGTAGAAGCAATATGGGTAGCAGAGTGGCCTTTGTCCAAAAGGGAAAGAATATGGTTGTATTGAGTCATAGAGAGGGATCACATGTTAGCAAAATGAGGTTGGGGGGGTGGTGTGAGCTAGGGAAGTGAGCAGCTATATTTATACATTATTCCAATCAGTCACATGACATTTATTTGCACTTATTTGGCTGTAATAAACAAAATCATGTGATTAGAGTAAAGACAGACAAAACCCTTCCAATGACCTTAAATGATTGTTTAATTCACTGACTTCCCAAAATGGCATATGACGTAATGATATTTGGCAGGATGATACATGAGCCATATAGGTATTCCCAATCAAAATATGAATGTTTCATCCTTAGTAGGTGGGCAGTTATTAACATATTTGTTGAAGTATAAAAATCATTGGAAGGGTTTTGTCCCTTACTGTATAGTACTTGTGTTATGAGCTACTGAGACTTAGTTATTCTACACATTATTTGTAGTTGTCTGGGTGGCAGTGGCGGTGGCAGTGTTGGGGTTTGTTTTGGTCATAGGGGAGGAGCTGGTAGGGCTAAGGGTATTGTTGGCACAGGTAGTGCGGGTGATTGTGGATTGGGATCTGATTGGTTGTTGTCTGTTATATAGATGTCAGAGTCATTGTCTTCTTGAGGTTTTCCTTGATCTACTGCATATTCGTGACGTGCAAGTAGGTTTTCTTCCAATTGTGAAAGTTCTCTTGGTTGTTTGAGAGTGTATTTGAGCTTTTGAAGTTCAAAATTGTTTAGTGGGCTTGCTTTGGTGTGGTATTCTTTGGCTTGTTTATGTTTTCTTTCTTCTTGTTTGTAATGTTCTTTTAGTTCTTTTTCATGTTGTAGTCTTTGTCGTTCTGCTAGTTCTTCAGCAAAACTTGTTCAAGTGCATGTGGATGTTGATGCACTTGGAGTGGGTGAGTCAAATGGGGATGGAGGATAGAATGGCAACGGTGTTTGAGTGGATCGCAGTGTAGGATTTCTTCTGGGGTCTGGGTTTTGTATACCTGGTCCTGAGATTCTGTTTCTCGATTTGGGAGGAGGGGGTGATGGGGATTCTTGAGCTGAGAATTTCTTTGGTGGCGTGGTGGCAGTTGTCTAGCAATCGATTACCGCTAGAAGTATGAAGAATTGGGTGAGGATGACTTGTATACCAAGGTACAAGTTCCAAGATCTGATGCAACAGCAGTTGCAGTAGCAATGTATGAGTTTGAGTTTGACCGTAAGGATGCGGTGTGCTGAGAGTATGGCTATGGTGACAAAGGTCACTAGCAATAGGTGAGCCAGGTCTGCTGGCAGAGGCGAGATGGAGGATAAGAACATAGCAATGGCTACAGAGAACGTTGCAATTGGCGACAATGTTGTATTCCATGACACAGAGTACCTCGATGCATTCAGTACGTCAGCAGAGCAGAGCAGAGCAGAGGGTGAGCAAGAGATTAGCAGCAAAGTATCTTAGTGTTTTGTTACCCAGGTTAGGGGTTTGCTCTTGAGTAGCACAGAGTTCAACACAGGATGTCTATACAGACTTGGTCCTATCCTACTAAGCATGACTTGCGATGATGGAGCACTATAGTCCAGCTGGTTTAGAGGCAAAGAGTTATAGGAGGCAAGAACTTTATAACACTAAGATAAGGATACAAGGGTATGGTACAGTATCCTTATATACTACTATGTGTGGCTGTGCTCCTACTATATATATCTGGACCCAAGTAAGTGAGTCATATCCTTATCTATCTAAGTATAGATTATTCTGATGGTTCTTCTGATTGTTTCAGGATGACAGGTCTTCTATCTATTTATATACTTTGGGTGCTTCTGATAAGGGGAGTTAAGGGGACTTCTGATAACACTGAGGGTGGCAGCTGCAAATTAATGATCTGAAATGTTGTCAGCCTTGTGCCAGTAGGAAACCAAGTTATGCACCCCTTCAACTGTGGCTTGGAATTGGTTAGTGCCTGAGGGAATCCTGGGGAACCCTGTGTAAGAGTAAGAACATTGAATTTATGCCTACATTGGAAAAGCATGACCTCAAATGAAGCCACCGGGAAAGCTTTCAATGGAGCTATAGGTTCTCTGTCAGTGAGCTGCCTTTGTCATAACAGGCTACCTTACAGTATCACTTGGTTGGTCATACTGCCTGGAGGAGGGGATAGAGGTGTAGAGGTTGAGCCCAAGCAATAATATGGTGTGGAAAGTAGCTGTGTCCTTCAATCATCTGCATCAGGCACCAGGTTGATGAGAGATGGCATTGAACAGAGACCCATTTTTGGCCCTAACAGCCTGACTGGGGCCCCAGCCCCAACACCAATTGACAGTGAAGGAGGAAACATGCCTGCAACCACAGCTCAGTGCATGCTCCCACCTCACTATTGTCCCATCACTCCTGATGTGTCTCAACTCCCAAGGCACTGTCATTCCCGGTGGCACAATTCCCCCACCTTCTTAGTTCTCTCTCTTCCTCTCATTCTTCAGACTCACTGTCATTACTCATACTCCCCTAATCACACCCTTTTTTCTCACTCACATTTGATGGACTTGAGTCCTAGTTGTAAGGGGACAGCTGGGTAGCCAGATCCCAATCCTAGTGAGCTTAGCATACCAATCACCCAGTGTATCTAACTGGTGTAATGGGTTGCTGCTCATCTATTCTTACTCCTCTTCTGATGTAGGTCGCCTGATGGGTATTCTTAGATAGAACTTGATCTTGTGCTGTAAATAGTTGTTCTCTGATGTTCCAGGACATTCTGTAGTATTTATAGCACTGTCTGTAGTATATAGGCACAGGTTGAGGGGTGAAGCCCCTCACTTGATTATCAACTTGGTTTCAGGCCCCTTATTCCCCTAACACTAGTGACCATTTTGCTGGTTGCTCACGCTTGTTCTGTCGATTTTATTGTGAACACGATTTCTCATTCTTCACAACATGGTGCCAACTCTGTTTTTAGCTGCTTTGGTGCCATGAAACAGCATTCACAAAGAAAGAAATGCTTACACATCTACCTTAACAATAGCCTCAGCACTAATAGCACAAATTTGAACATACCACAAAGCAACAAAAACCTGATAGGAACTCCAAACACCTCCTAAACAGAGGGAGTCAGAGTGACCAGCCAAGAATTTAGTATTGACATCAAGATAGAAATGAAGTCAAGACAAGAGCTGAACAAGCCTTGAGCTTGATGCAATGATGCTTAATGGCAAATGCATGATTGTAAGGGCAACCTGGTTGTTGTGTCACGTCAACTGAGCAGGGGGAAACCTTAGTGTCATTCCAGGACATCTATCCAAGTACATACCTGAGCAGGGTGAAACCTTAGAGAATCGAGTAAGGTTTCTCCAAGCTCACCTACACTACTTATACTACTTGCCATAAGTCCAAGTTAAGTAATCTACTCTACATAAATAGCTGTGAGGTATCAGGGATTGTTAGGGGAATAAGGGGCCCAAAACCAAGTTGATAATCAAGTGAGGGGCTTCACCCCTCAACCTGTGCCTATATACTACAGACAGTGCTATAAATACTACAGAATGTCCTGGAACATCAGAGAACAACTATTTACAGCACAAGATCAAGTTCTATCTAAGAATACCCATCAGGCAACCTACATCAGAAGAGGAGTAAGAATAGATGAGCAGCAATCTGTTACACCAGTTAGATACACTAGGTGATTGGTATGCTAAGCTCACTAGGATTGGGATCTGGCTACCCAGCTGTCCCCTTACAGGGATGTCTAAAGTGGGTATGGTCAGGAATGGGCTTTGGACAGGGTCACATGTGCCAGTGAGGGTTTGCATCTGCATTGGAGGGGCATAGGAAGGAACTCCAAGCACTGGAGTGCTGGAGGACCAAATTCTGGGCCAAAGGGGGCTGGGGATGAGATTTCCGAATGCAGGAAGGCAGGGAATTGGATTTCCGAGCATAGGGAAGCTGGGGATCAGGTTTCCGAACATAGAGAGGCAGGGAATTGGATTTCCGAGTGCTAGGAGGTTGGGAATTGGATTTCCGAATTTGAGGTTGTGAGCAGTGACCTGAAGTTCCCCTTACAGTGATGGCCAATGAAAGGTGGTGAATGCAATTGACTTTGGAGATCCTGCCATCACAGAAGTTTTTAGCAATTAACTATTTTCGTGGCTTGTTGACGCCAACATAATATACATAGGTTACTTGTACCACAATCTATTGTTGTTAATGACTATGCTTTGTTATTCCCCCATACAGCAAGCTACTATTAAGAACTGTGAACCCCACCCAAGTTACTACTCAATGTTTATGGGTTCTTCACCACTACTAGTAGACTGAGCAGCAGATGGAGACTGCTTGGTGAGTATTGGGAGTCCGAGTTGAACAGCAATGGTAGATTGATGGGGAGATAAATAGCTAGTCTGATGCATTAGTGTTTGCATCACTATAGACCTCTTACACTCAGACGACTGTTCATTTGCATCTCATGAGCTTGTCTCCTTCAACTAGAACCAATGCCATTGTGTATCTGGCAGGTAGTATGGGCCATTCAAAACTGATGGTAATATTCATTAGATATCGATCATTAGTGTGTCAAGGACCCTTTGGAAAAACGCACATCATTCAAAATCTGTTCAACTCTAGTCAGATCGATTGACATATCCACCTTTTTCCTCATTGCATGCTGAAATCAAGCATTATCATGAGCAAACTGCTCCCTATCCTGTTCTTCAGAAGCGGTCCCCGCAAACCCTTTCTGTCCAAGCTCCTGGAGTACTTGTTGACAAGTTGGGCGGTCCTGAGGGTTGGAATCCCAACATTGTGTCATCAGATCCACATTTCGTCATCAATCCTGTCCAGATCCAAATTTTCCACAGGTCATGTGGGTAGTATACCTCTCAGTATTTTCCCAATTACTGGACCATCCGAAGAGAGCTTGTGGTATGGTACCTGTCATATCAGAACCTGAACACATGTGAAAGATCAATATCACAGCACCATAAGTAGATACCACGTACCTGATAGCACACACATCCAAATGCCCAAATATCACTAGCACAGCTTTGTTGAGATTCAGAATCATCCAACAATTTGGGTGCAGCCTAGCAATAGGTGGCACCACTGAGAGTGCTTGTTGCTACTGTGTGACCCATTGTCTTGTCAGTAAGGACTGATGACAGGCCAAAGTCGGTTATGCAAGCTCTCCCAGAGTCCGTGACCAGAACATTGACCTAAGGCATAATTCTGAGAGGATGTGATAGGGAGGAGGAGAGCAATTACTCCTTTCAAATTGCCATGGATGATGTTTTCGCTATGCAGATATCCAAGTCCATTGATAATGTCATAAATCTTCAATAGTCAAGTATCGGGACTCAAAGAATTGTATGAAATGAAGCGCTCACAAAGGGCCCCCAATCAGCATGGGGATTATGTTTTAAATACCTGACGAGGTTGCCATTCCTCATCCAAGAAGAGATGAGACACATTTGCCTATGTGCATCATCTAGGTAATAGACACCGTAAAATGGTACGATGCTTGGGTGAATGAGCTGTCCCCACAAGATTGCCTCCTTGGCGAAAAGCTAGTGACATTTTAATTGCAATATCTCAGGATGAAAGGGGAACATACCTTGAGTACAGCATCTGTTTCAGATTTTTGGAACAAGCACACAACTTTTAGGCATAGCTCTTGGTCTTGATGACGACCCCAGTGGATGTCACAAAAGCCTCCTCCGTCTTCCACTGACTCAAGTATTATGTCCTGGAGGGAATAATGCTGAGGGTACAGTTGAGATGACTTGCTAAGTTTATAGAGTGCAATGAGGGTGTGTTTTCGAAACCAGGCTAAGGTAGTTTCAAGTTCAAGGAGTACCTGTAGGGCCGGCAAGTTACTACATGAAGGAGCAAACCAACTGAAGGACACTCACAGAATGTAGGAAATCTATAACCAATTGAGCTTGATCACCCTTTAGTTTCTCCATGGCTTTGCCTTTATTGGGATTGCATAATATATGTGCAAGGGAATGCAGAAGCTACTTATTGGGTGGGATCTAGCAAGATATGAGGGCACTTCAAGATATGATTATTTTGCATTACCTCTGGACTGGAACTCACGGAGTCTTCACTGGCAGAGGCTCCCCAGTTGGGGGTGTGTAGAGGTCCAATTACAATTTCTTCATCGTTGTTCATTGTAATGGGGGGTGTTATCCTGGAATCACCAACACCTTCGAGAAATTAACATCAGGTTTGGATCCCAAGCAAAATCCAAAAAGCAACCCACCACCACCAGGTAGGGATTGAGCAATCTTGAGATGTGTTAATCCATAGGGGGGAGGGGCAGTCTCATTGACCATGGAACTATTAGAAGAGTTAGGCACCAAGGTTGATGGAATTATCCCAGACGCAATCTCTTCCAGGTTGTTTCTCCTTTGAGCTGCTGTGGTTGATGACTCTGGGGCAGGGAGCATCCACTGAATGGCAGTTGTTGGCGCAGCCCCATGATTTACAAGTGGTGGTGATCTGTTGTCAAGCATTAGGGAAGGTGTAGGTCCAATGTCCCTGTTGAACACAATCGGTTTCATTACGCCAAGGCCGCAAAGAGCAAGTGAAATTTACTTGATCAATCGTTTCAATATAGCACTGCATTTTACCTCAGTAATTCACTAGACAGGGATGCACGCAGGAATCTGACCTTGGCCACATTGAAATTACCACAGGAAGATCAATGCGGATAAGCTCCAGGTTCGTTCCGGCAATGATTATTAGCATATGGGAGACGTGGATATGGTTTGCAGTGGTCAGCGTTGGCACTGTTTGGGGGGGAACTTGACACGTAAGCTCTGCAGTGAATATGTTTCCATGTCTATTACATGCCCTAACTGCTGGTGCAGTGACTTTGGTTTTGGTCCAATTGCTGGCAGATAAGCTGGGACCTTTGCAGAACACAGTGGTTTCTTCAAGTTTGAACTCGAACCTGGTTACGGACTCCAGAGGCCTGTATGTGCCACGGGGTGTGAGTGTTGCCATGAGCATTGTGGAATCATCTAGCCCATAGCATGTCCTATCATACGCTACAGCCAATGTCATTTTCTCGTTGTCAGCCTTATAAAAACTGGGTTGGTGGTATATCAGCCAGGCAGAATGTAATTTGTGTTTCTTGATCACAACAGTTCTCAGGGAAGTGATAACCCTTCCAGGGTTCACGAGAAAGTAAAGTCCCTTCCTGCCAGGATGGCATAGTTATAATGGGGTGAAAGTCTGCTTAGAGTACCTTGTTTTCATGAATATGCTAGCAACCAGCTCATACTTGATGTTGAACTGAATAGAGTCAATAGTATCAGTGACACACTGATCACTAGTCACTAGCTCGAGTTGATCAACAATCACTGATGTATTCACACGTTGTTAATAATAGTGTGATTTGATAAGCCCACTGATTCGGTCAAGTGTAAAGGTTCTTTGTATGCAACTCCCCTTCACATAATAGGATTTGGCTAGTCTAAGGTCCCACCCTGTCAAAATGGACATGAGACATGAAACTTGGTGTCCACTAATTGACATCCCCAAGGGATGGGTGTACATAACAACTAATTACTTATATATCATAATTTGTTACTAACTAATAAGTGATCTGTCACTTTATTTAACACTTGATCCCACAGCCTTTCCCTAAGAATCAGAACGGTTGTCGAGACGATGTGTAGAAGACTTTGAACCTTGAGTGTCAAGCGACGTGGTGGGTGGTATCGACTCAGGAATGGGAATTGAAAACGGGAGTAATCGCTGGATTTAGTCAGTTCGCTGGTGCTTAGGCTCAGAGGGTACCGGGCCCTCACCGAATGCAAGTTATCCCATCGATCAAATGTCGAGGTCCAGAGATTAATTGGTTTTGTTCCCACCGCTTCAGAAAAGGCAATTGGTTTCGCGCCAGTCCTAGCAATGGTCTCCCACTTCCGGAGCATAATCTGCACCCATTTAGCTTTGGCCCCCGAGGACGGCAGCTGTAAGTTAATCATCTGAAATGTTGTCAGCCTTGTGCCAGTAGGAAGCCAAGTTACGCACCCCTACAATCGCGGCCTGGGATCGGTTGGTGCTTGGCGGAATCCCGGGGAACCCTGCATTACAATAAGGTCGTTGGATTTAGGTCAACATTGAGAAAGCGTAACCTCGAACGAAGCCACCGGGTGAGCTTTCAATGGAGCTATAGGGTCTCGATCAAGGAGCAGCCTTTGTCATAATAGATGACCTTACAGTGTCACTTTGACGGTCATACTGCCTGGAGCTAGGGACAAGGGTGTAGAGAAGAGTCAATGTTGAGCCCGAGCGATGGCGATGTAAGGAGTTTTGTCCCTGCATCAGGCATCAAGTTGATGAGACATGGTGTGGGACTGAATCGGATCGGTATCAGCATTCGAAGCTCACGGAATAGTTGTTTCCAAATTCGCTGCTCTTCGTAGCTTCGATGTGATCGTCGAAGCATCTTATGCGCTGGCTACCCGTCTCAGCCTCTTGTTGCGCCGTTCCCTGCGGCGATGATGGTGATGCACAACTGACAGTTTGATATTTACTATCTGACCATCACCAGCAGCGAACCACCGGGTATATATGCCCGCATATAACAGCGTACGCAGTAGATTGGCAAGGAGTCATCATGCAATAGCTGGCCAAATTGCCCTTGCGTGAGTTCTTGCTTGGAGCAGGGGTATCATTCCGATGCTGGCAGGAACAAAACAAAACAAGGTCCTTTGTTCTTACTATGCGATTACCATTCCCATTCTGATTTGTATTTACCAGTATTCTAAGGCGAATCCCACTGCGGCCAATCTCAAACCAATCGAAAGGGAATTGCGGGGATCAGAAATGTCACAACAAATACATGTACTGTACAGTTTCCCCTCACGATGGGCGCTCGTGCCTCCCTGAACTGTTCTTCGGGATTGTCCTAAGATCATCACGATACATAAATGCCAACATTTTTATCCAATATCGCCCGTCTCTTTGCTGATTGTGGTGGGCACCCTCTCATGCGCTATGTTGTAATGATAGCTTTCCGAGCAGCAGAGTACAGAGTATTAAAGATTCATGCTTCGAACTTCCCAGAAATGTCGAGTCCGGTCAAGAGCAGGGAGAAACTAGATTCACTACCGGATTCCAGTCTGTGGTAAGGGTCTCTGTCGAAGGGCAGGCACCGATGTGTAGTCTTTTAATGGCCTCAGGGCACACCACGATAAGTCCGTAGAAATGCTGGTAGATCTGCAGTACGGCCAATACCTCAGCCTGGTCATCGGCAGCATCCGCCAAAGACATCCCGCAGTAAAAGGGGCAAACGAAAGCGGCTGTCGTCGACAAATTAAGGTGGGCGCACCGACAAGGCCGACCACGGCTTCGCGGGTAGTTGGCGCACAATAAACTCACCAAGGTCTTTGACCAGCATTCACAATGCTTTGAGCCCGAGCTGCCCGGGACAATGCCATCACATGATCAGGAAGTTGATGCGTCGAACGAGGCGTCAGCCGTCCGGTAAAATGACCTTTTGTTTCCCATACCAACTGCTTTTTGTACCACTCTCTCATAATTGAATTTGAGTTGGACATGGTCTCGGAATGAAAATCATATGAACTGTCTATTTTCAAACCCTAGATCGCAGATACACAGAATTACAGCAAGATGCACGTGCGTCCCAAGCCAGAATACAGACTACACGGTCTTGAGGCGATGGCTTGAGGGATCTGGGAGAGCATGTACATATGTTTCCGTACAAAGGGGTGGTCATACAGCGGAGTCGGAGTTATGGGCCCGGCCTGGAGCTGAGAGGGCTTGATGGAGAGATCGCGTACCTGACCATCATATGACCATGTTATGGACCTCAACATTAAAGTCTATGCAGCGGTTGGAAAGGCTGTGAGCGTGAGGACCTTGACGTTCACCTTTGATTTTGGAGGAATAATTGTCTGCGAGTTCTACGACCCTGAGGAAGCTGCTCGAATCAGGCAAGCTTGGCGCCGAGGCGAACACCAGCAACGGGAAAGGTGGGGAATGTAGCGTTAGCTACGCATTGTCTCCCTAACGACTCTCGTCTTCACATTGTTTCCCGGATATGATGGCTAATTCTTTGCATTGCACCTCATGGCGGTACATCATATCTACATAGTTGTTGCGGCCACCCTGGGCAACCGTCTTGGGGTCACAATTGTATATGTTTGCTTAGTCAGCACAAAAGAATTAGTTGCAATCCCCCATATGTCTCTTCGAGGGGATACATATAAGCTGCGACAATGGGGGAGCCGGTAGTACCTTGCCCTGCTCGTTTCGCTTTCCTTCTTTTGAATTTCCCCCTCTCCGTGCGCGCGCTTTGGTCGTGTGCTAGCCATTTAGTGAATGGCCTTCTTTATTCTTTATATTTGTTCGGTCATCCTGGCGATTACCCTGGTTCAGGCAGCCCCATGGCCGGTTCATGTTACGCATGCGACACATCGTACACGGACATTCAAGCGTGGGCTCGAGTTGAGGTCGTACTATCCCAGACCCACTTTCAAAGTATGTGTTTGCGGGTTATGTTATTCCAGTTCATGATAATGACGAATGTTGTAGTCGATCAAGAAAACCGGAATTTCTGCTAGAGACACACCTTCAAGTTCTGACGGGGCTACAAATCTTCCGTGTAATGTCAATAACACAGCGATATCCTTCATAGCTTCCGAGCTCGGCATCGATAAGAGTAGCATCCGCTACAGAAGTGGACGATTTGGAGCTCACGGGGGGTTTGCTTACCTAGAACAAATTATTGTGCGTGGCCCCGCTATTTCAGAAAACGTTTTCACGGGTTTTGATCTAGTTATTACTAGAACGATAAACCTGTTGTTAACACCGCCGCCAATGTGGGCTTCGCAGATGATTGCAGGGTTATTGCGTTTGGCTCCTCTTTGGTAGACCCGAAGGATGGTGAGTATCCCATCACATACCTATTGCAGTCGCCCGCCTATTGTGCGCTCCTTTTTCATAGTCACCGTTGCTCCTTCCGAGTCCACTGCAGACTGCGAGAAGGATCTCCCAAAGATCGAGGAATCACTAGGTGGAAGTCACACACGGGCTCCGGCAGAGACTGTGTACTATCTCAAAGAGGACCGCTCTCTTGAGCTCGTGTGTCCTGTTCAAATTCGAAACAAGACCACCGGTTTCTGGGTTGAAGCATATGTCTCCCCGCGCACGGGGGAGCTAATTTCCACCACGGATTATGTAGCGCATGCTTCGGTACGTGTAAGAGTATGGCAAGGGGAGAATCGTAACTGACCTGATGAGATTAGTATAATGTCGTTCCCATCCAAGATCAAAACCTGTTTTCTGGACGGAAAGTCCTTGTAGACCCGGCCGACCCGGTGGCGTCCCCAAATGGATGGCATGGGTCGAATGACAATGCGACTTCGTAAGCTTCAGCTCAATGCCTGACGTAATAGCACTAGCTAACCCATTCTTTCTGGTCAAAGGGGAAACCATGTTGTAGCCTTCGTTCTTGACCGCCGGCAAAGGAATACGGAGCTTGTGGTTGACCCATCGTCTGAAGGACTGGAGTTCAATTTCGAGTACGACGAGGATCAACCCCGTGGCGGGTCGAGTATGGCCGCTGCAGTTACCAACGCTTTCTATGTAATGAACGTGATGCACGATGTTGCTCATCGCTATGGCTTCACAGCAGAAGCCGGAAACTTTGAGGTCAACGAAGATCCCGATATTTCTGACCCAGTTCTGGTCTCCGTTCAAGATGCCAGTGGCCGCAATAACGCCGATTTCTCTACCCCAGCAGAGTAAGTGGGCCCTGGTGTTGTATGCTGGATTATTAGTAACCAATATAGACAGCGGTAGCCCGCCCGTCTGCCACTTGTTCTTGTTCGATACGGCTGATGTGAGTGGTGCTCCTTCCAATTTTTCGCGTTTTCTCACCGCTCCATGTAGCCTGAGCGTGATTCAGCCCTGTCGAATGATATCATGATCCACGAATACACCCATGGAATCACTAATCGGCTGACCGGTGGTCGCCACAACGCGGGGTGCTTGCAATCCTTGGAGGCTTCTGGCATGGGTGAAGGATGGAGTGATATGATGGCAATTTGGGTTGCGCAAAAGTCTGCTGATGTTGCTGATTTCACCATTGGTCCTTATGTTTTCGGACGCGAGGGCGGGCGCGGATTGCGCAGTTTCCCTTATTCGACGTCGGCGTAAGCTGCTATTTTGATCATTGAAGGTGGCATCGTACTAATTTCAAAATGCAGTACTAGAAATCCTCAAATGTATTCTGACTTGCGGCAACTGAATGAGCCACATAGTATGCCTGCTGCATTTAACTGTATCCATCGTCAGATATTCTTACATCTAGTGATAGATATCGGAGAGGTTTGGGCAAATATGCTGTTTAACCTCTATGCAGACTTGGTTCGGGAGCGTGGCTTTTCGGCCAAAGCTATGACCGATCCTGACGGTTCGGAGGGCAACATCGTTTTCATGCATATCATGATGGATGCTTTGTCGCTTCAGCCTTGCAATCCCACTAGTACGTTAGCCGTCGACTGTGTGTTTGGCAACCCTCACCAATCTTCGTTAACAGTGGTCACAGCCCGCGACGCGATGTTACAGGCGGACCAGAACAGGTACAATGGCGCGAATGGCTGCATTATTTCGAGAGCGTTTGCGAAAAGGGGCTTGGGCGCTGGTGCGGATGAGTCGTACCAGAATGACAGGACGGTCCTTGATGGATGTGACCCAGTAGAGTAGATTAAAGAATTATAAGCGTTATCTTATCTTATCTGTGTTGATGTGAGAAAGTGACAAAGAGCGTTTGTTTGCCTTCGGGCAAGGATTGGCCCATTTCGATTGGTTGGAATGTCGGAGCTGCAGCCTATCATTCCAGCACGGGACGAGAGCAATCCTGGCGGCTTAGTCGCCGCGGCACCTCATGACCCCATCGAGCCTCCTCCAATCACAGAGCAGGAGGTCGGAGAGTATCGAGAGCAGGATAGGTTCCTCCCTGTGCGTCTTTTTCTTTTTTTCTTTTTCTTCGGAGCCCGTCCTCGGGTGCTAACACCCGTAATCTCCTTGCTCTATTTCGGTTCCGTAATAGATTGCCAATGTCTCGCGGATAATGAAGGCCGCTGTTCCTCCAACAGCCAAGATTGCAAAAGATGCGAAGGAGTGTGTTCAGGAGTGCGTGTCCGAGTACATTTCTTTCATAACGTCGGAAGCGGCGGAGAAGTGCCAGTTGGAAAAACGAAAAACAATAGGAGGCGAGGACATCCTGTATGCCATGGGCACTCTTGGCTTTGAAAACTATGCAGAGACCCTCAAGATCCACCTCGCCAAGCTCAGACAAGTGTGTGCTCTCTCTCTCTCTCTCCCTCCCGCCGAGTAGCTCGATGCTGCGGTCGCTTATCTTGTGGCAGTATCAGAACGGCAGTGCTGGTGCCAGTGTACCTGTGTTGAGTAGGGACCAAACTGACTCGAGAGAGGAGGAGTAGCTGGGCGGGTTTAACAATCATGCTGGGTGTGTATTTCGAGGTATATCCTTCGCTCATCCGCTATGCGTCGGTTCATCATTCCCGCAGTGTATCTCTATGTATCCTATTATCATTATCCCCTCCCAAGTCTCCTTTTCTGTAATGACTTTACGAGCCCTTTTGGCCATGTGCCGTGGAACTACTAGAGCGCGTCCCATGGCATGTGGGAGATTTCCCTGTAACGCAACGTGTCATATCGTACTTGTGGGATTTAGAACCTTTCATACTACTTTCGAATGTTTTTCATCCTTGATTCAAGCTAGTCTTTGGGTGTTGAGCTCGGTGCTTGCGAGGAGTGGCAACGATGGCCTCGCCTGAACACAAACAAGCCATAATTGCATTTTGTCTTCTCCCGTCATCGCCACCGTTGCTTTGACTCCCGCACTGCTGCAGGGGCGCATACCATGGACGACGAAACCGCAGAAATCGAACTGGCATGTTGCTCTATCTGCACTCTGAAGACGTTTGTTGACCGTCTAGCAACAGCTTGAGCAAAACCTCAGCAAGACTCGACAAACATCCAAGAGAATGATATGTATGAGCAAGTCTACTTGTTAGCATGCATCGCGTTTACCTGATCAGCTATACTCGATAGTTTCGACACTAGGCTGGCCAAACTCGAAAAATCGATTCTACCCTTGTATACTGCGGCGCAGGTCCTGAACCGACGGTCTCATAGTGGGTTTGCCCTGTGTATGCCTTTCGAAGCACTGACTGGGTCCAGATATCGACCAGGCCCTCTCCAAGATTGATGAAATGGCGAGCACTCGGGAAGATTTCGCTGCAGAAGAAGCTTTGATCCTGCGAGGGTGAGTTTGGGTCCGCCAAGCAATCACACCATCACTGACTGCCAGCAGGCCTCAGTCTAATAACCTTAAGGTCTACAAAGAAGTATTGGAACGTCTAAATGCAAGCATTGCGTTCAAGTCAGTTGATCGCGAGGTCGCTGAGACTGTGAGTACCATTATCAGTTCATTACGAACGTTCACTCATGTCTACACAGGCCCGCCTCGTTGAGACCGGAGCGAAGAAACTGACCCAACTTTTCACCACGATTGTTGCTGAAGGCTCTTCCGGTGCTGTCCCTAATACCCCGGGTTCTACCCTCTCGTCGACAAGTTTGCCCCCGTCCCTTCGATCAAACCTATTATCGTTGGTCGCTTTCCTTCGGACCCTCCCGTTACCATCAACACATCCATCCCATCCTGCCGCCCCTGTCATTATGTCAACGCTCAAGGATGCACAAAAGGGCTACGCAGATATGAGAGGCAACTGGAGTGTGAAATGCTTGGAAGGGCAAGGGAAGAGGCTTGTTACCAGAGCAGATATGGTCGATCCCATTACAACTGGCAGGGAATTTGGAGAATGGGCCGAGGGTTTACTGGCTGTTGCTGAGGTGTGTCTGATTACCAATCGTTTTGGGCGTGCACTAACAAAGCTCTAGGATGAGTACAAGCTTCTGAAAGACCTTTCTCCTTTGACGAACCCGGCCCTTATTGCCTCTGCCTACGGAGCGCTTTTAGTCCCAATTCTGAAGCTTTTTGGCAACGTTCTGGGGCAGCTCTTGACCCTTATCAAAGGATCCTTACAGAAATACAATTTCCTGGCCCTTTCAGCCTACGATTCGCTTCTCCGACAACAGCCTGCATGGGAACAAGCACTGTCACATAGAGGGTCCGAGCACCTGGACGATAAGAACGAGATGAAAGACGGCCTGCAGTCCTTGAGACAGCTCTGCCTCCGGAGTTTCCCGGAATTTTTGGTCGACTTGAAGCTAGGAGCCACCAATCGCGACCCGGAGACAAGTGTCAAGCTCGTAAGTTTGACTACCGATGTGAGTTTGCACATTTGGCGTCGTAGCGCGGGATCTAAGCGGCTGTTACAGACTGCCAACTATCTTGCGCGAATCCCGGAGGTACAAGCGGCTGTTTCTTCTGCATTGCTGGCTCTCGGCGATGGGAATTGGAAAATGGGTGAGGGCGTACAGGTTGGCAAGAGTTCGAAGCTTGGAGACGTTGACGAATCTGTTATCGTGGAGCATTTCCTGTGTAAGTCACTCTGAGTGTTCTATGACTATGAGCTCCGGTTGATGACAGCTCGTAGATGATGTCGTAACAAATGCTATCAATAGCCTAAATACTATATCACGTACCCGACGTCCCATCTTCGGCTCCATCTTTCTCCTCAATAACATTTCTTATCTACGCCAACACCTCATAGTCGAGCCGCGCCATCCCAACCTTCCCTCGTTATTATCTCGACCCACCATAGACACGCTAAATTCGAACTGGAGGACAGCCAAGGCTGCGTACTTTGATACCAACTTCTCGCCACTGATGCAGGCCATCACAGATGATCCGAAGGAAAAGTCGGGCAAGTCTCAAGCCAAGGAAAAGTTTACGAGGTTTTTTGACCTCCTCGAGGAGGTGGTGGAGAGACATCGTATGGCAAAAGTGCTGGATGAAGATGAGGAGGGCAGAAGTGCGGTCGCCGACGAAATTGTCATGCTTGTAATACCGAGCTTGAAGAGGTTTATGCAAAAACAAAAAGAAAAGGAGTTCAGTCGGAGTAAGTTATTATTTTATTACCTTTTGTTGTATTAGTGGGACTGAGGACATTTGGGGAAACCGATTTCTAGATCCTCAAAAATGTAAGTCACATTCGTGGTTTCGATTCCAAACTTGACTCAATACGGTGTTCTTAGATATCAAACAAAGCCCGGATGATGTTGAAGCACAGCTTAGAAGCTTGTATAGTTAGTCCCAACATGGCCATCCTTGTTTCAGATGAACATGTGCGACGCTTGTGAACGGTGTTCGGCCCTTGGTGTTGCTCGTGCTCTCGTGAAGAAAGAAGCAGGGCTTGCTGGATGTCAGAAATACACAACGATCGGAACGTGAATATCCATCGAAGGAAGTACTAGCAGATGGGTGTGAGAGTGCTTTATCGCACACATACTTGTCCCGAAGCAAAACGACACTGTTACTATCTTTACAAAGGTCCGAAACCTAATCTCCACGTAAAAGTACTTGTGGGAGGCAATGGTTTCAGGCTTATCTCGAAGCTCGAGTCGCGTACGTTGGAGGCTTAGCACCGGCTATTGTGTGCTTTGGGGTAAGTTATTCTGAATTATCGGGTAACTAGGCCTGATACGTGTTCCCCCGTTTAGTCATGAAACTTTATAGTGTACCCGGCCGAGATAGCATCAAATGGCTATCGTGCACCTCCAGGATAACAGTGTGCGTGTGTGGCAATGCAGTTACCAAATGGAAAGATGAGAGCCGCGCTGTGGTAGTATCAGAAGACTGGCGCCATATGGTGCGATCATTTCCGTTCAATGGGTGACCGTTTACTAGTTGCAGGCGTTTTTCAGATAGCGCTCTTCAAACTGTGTGTAATCCCGTTTCTCACAACCTCATGTCAGGCGAGCAACTCTGTGTCTGCAAAAGCGCATGAAAATACAAATTGAATGGCTGATGTCATGGGCATGTGGCCACGACGATCTATCGTTCAATGGTCCTGTCCTACCGTTCTGCTTCGTTAGATATCGCCATTTATCAAGGCCCGGGTCATCATGGTGGGCCGGCACCGGCGCGTCTTGAAAGTGATGCAGATATTCCCAGCTGCCTGCACTTTTCGGGCTAGGTGAAAGTGCTGCCGAAATGGGAAACATCGGATCGACGGGTTGCAGCGACATTGCTCCTTTCGGGTTCTACGTCCTGTGATGGTTCTTCTCGTTCCTTTGTACAACCGAGGAGGTATATTGCGTAAGAGGTGAAAGCATTACTGGAGGAGGGGGTAAGTATCAACGGAGCTAGCTCTGCACGCCGGACGAAGCATCTTGCCTAATAGTGCTATACTCACGCAGTCTCGCGGGAACCAATACCAGAGAAGTTCAGGACGCATGGGGTTGATACCACGGCCGTTTTTTGGCTTATTGAGCCAGTGCGCTCATGATTGATCTCCGGAACGCGATGTAACACAACGGGCAGGCATCCGTCGTCAATCGTAGGAATCATCAGCTTGTTGAACGAAGGCGTGAGACCCATCTATCTTGCGTCTTGCATCCTTCCCTCGAAGCCCAGGTTCTTCTACTCATCCTATAAACGTGCATGCGGAAATTCTGATCATGCTGAAGTACCAGACGCTCCTTTTTCATGCCTCTTTCTCTGCGATAGGGCGTGCACGAGGGTTTGGATCCGTTTCTGGATAAAATGATCTTCGGTCAGGTTGTCGGCACTCGATCTCTGAGGCTTGAATTCCCTCGAGTCTGAAAATAACCCATAGCCAACCACGCTGGACACGAGCTCGTCATATCTATAGCAGCCATCAAATCCAGCTTCTGTGCGTCCCATTCGATGGTTCTCTACCCCCACCGTAAATAACTTCTCACTTTGTAGTGCGCAGGGCGCCCGTGTATCATGCGACAAGACGCCATGTTGAACCAGGGTGTGCTTCCCCCTTATCACGATGCTTGCTCCTTAACAGACATATCTCGTTCCCAAGGTCTAATGCTTTCGTCATATGCTCACCTTTCTCTGCTATTCATTGGGTATCCAATACCCAATCTGAACGGCAGATATAAATGTGGTAGCTTTGCAGCTGCTGGTTCTCCAGAGCCTGTCTCTGCTTCGCTGATATTTGCAAGTCTTGCCTGCACGAGTAGCCCATTTTGACAAACATGGTGGCATTCAACAAGTTCTTCACTTCGGTTCTTCTCGCTGTTGTCTATGCTTCAAGTGTGTCGGCGGCTCCCTGGCCGACCAGTTCAAAGCACGCTACCCACCGCGTCAGGCATATCGCCCGTGACTTGCAAATCGAGACCTTCCATCCTGCCAGCAACTTTGAGGTATTTCAACTTTATCTGTTGTGTGGTCATGTTTCTAATGTCTGTTTGTTTTAATAGACCTTTGGGGAGGGTATCGATCACCCCTTGCAGAGGCGCGCTGATGCGGATTTGAAGGACTCGGCGATCTCCTTCGTCGGTCACCGTCTCTCCATTGACCCATCCACCATAAAATTCAGGACTGGGTCTGTCACTGAGACGGTGGACCACGCCTTCCTCACTCAACAGCATGTGAGTCTAAACGTAACTATCATACCTTACCGGGAGTCTAATATAGCGTTATTTTAGGATGGCATTCCATTTGCCAATGCCGTCGCTAATGTTGCGTTCGGCAAGGACAACAAAGTCGTCTCTTTCGGCTCGTCCTTTGTCAAGCCGAGTAAGTCTATGATTATCATCATTTTATCAAACCACTTGGTGACCCGTGATTTCTGTAGCAAATATTGCATCGTCGACTCCCAGTATCACTGTTGAGCAGGCCATCTCTTCTGCTGAAAAGACCCTCGATGGGAAGTTCAACGACCACCCGCCCACTCTCGAGTTCTTGGTCAAGGAAGACAACTCGGTCGTCTTGACTCATGTTGTTCAAATCCAGAACGATGAAACCGGGGCATGGCACGAGGCCTTTGTTGATGCGCACTCTGGCGAGGTCGTTTCCGTCACCGACTTTGTTGCAAAGGCTTCGGTAGGTCTCTAGCGCTCGTAGGAGACGAGAGCTCCTCGATTGACGTCGTTGCAGTACCGCGTCCTTCCTATTACGAAGGAAATCCTCACCCAAGGGTTTGAGGTGCTCACTAATCCCCAGGATACCACTGCCTCCCCCTCCGGCTGGCATAGCACGGGGACCACGACCACTACGTAAGTGTCACGTTACACTGATGGCAGCTTTTGATGCTAACATGACCACTTAGTGATACCTCGTGAGTAAACATTGTTCAGCCTGAAGCGGGAATCCTCATGACAAAATTCCAGTGGCAACAATGTCGTCACCTTTAAAGGCGCCCAAACTGCTACCACTCAACAATCCGCAACTGGTGATGTGTTCAACTTTGTTCAGAACCCCGCCCAAGCGCCTACCACCCAGGCCAATCTTGACGCTGCACGTGTCAATGCCTTCTACCTCGTGAACTCGGTTCATGACTTCACCTACCGGTGAGTGCGGATTCCGCTCGGGAGATAACAGAATACTTAAACTCCGGCTTTAAGCTACGGTTTCACTGAGGTATGAACTGTATGCCTTTGTGTCCAGAATCGGATGCTGAACATTTCCTCCAGAGAACGTTCAACTTCCAGCAGAACAACTTTGGCAACGGTGGTGCTCAGAATGATCGTGTAACTGTCTCTGTTCAGGACAGCGCCGGCACCAACAATGCTGACTTTGCCACACCTGCCGAGTAAGTTCTTTCCTCGTCGCAATAAGCCTGCCCGGTTCCTGACATGAATGATCGTTAGTGGTCAATCCGGCCGTATGAGGATGTTCTTGTGGACTCGCACCAGTGTAAGCGTCAATGGTCGCCAGCGTCGCTATAAGAACCCTGACGTGCAATATCGTAGCCTCAACGTGATGGCGCCCTCGAGAATGACATTGTCGTCCACGAGAATACCCATGGTGTCACCAACAGGATGACTGGTGGCGGCACAGGCCGCTGCTTGCAGACTTTGGAGGCTGGTGGTATGGGTGAAGGTAGGGATTTAAAAGTTGAGCTTACGCTGCCGACCATTGACGATAACGGTTTACAGGCTGGTCTGATGCTATGGCCGACTGGACCGAGAAGACTTCTGCTGCTGTTCCTGACTATGTCATGGGTCAATACGTCATCAATGATGCTAATGGTATTCGTACCCACCCGTACTCAACATCAACGTACGTGTGATTGTGTGGGTATTTCTCACGACGACCGATCTGACTATTGCTTAGAACCGTCAACCCATTGACATATGCTAGCGTTGCGCAATTGAACGAGGTCCACAGTGAGTTCTTCCCGACAGAATGAGTGGAAAATGCCTGATCTTTGTTGCGAATAGATATCGGTGAAGTCTGGGCTAACACACTCCACAACGTCTATGCCGGACTCGTCGGTGCCCATGGCTGGTCTGCAACCGCCCGCACCAATCCAAATGGCAGTGAAGGAAATATTGTTTACATGCATCTCTTCCTTGATGCTCTCCTCCTTCAGCCATGCAACCCCACCAGTTGAGTCACTCATGTCAATGCTTCCCCCCCCCCCCCCGCACAGACTGAATTCTTTTTGCTTCCAGTGATTCAGGCTCGTTCTGCATGGATCCAGGCTGATGCCAACAGGTTCGGTGGTGCGAACAGCTGCACGTTATGGAGAGCATTTGCTAGCCGTGGGTTGGGTGTCAATGCGGCCAACCACCGCAACGATGCTGCAGTGCCTGCTGGATGTTAAATGGTCTAGCTTGCATTTAACTTTATATTTTGGCCATTGTATTTTGCCATTTATACGTGTTTCATTAGGGAATATAGGATCTCATGTGTTTTGAGAAGGGTTTTTACGTTTGCGGGTGGTCTGTAGCCGCCCCCTTGTTACCAACAGCAATTCGGAAAGCAGCACGGGCCGGTCGCACCCCATCTCCCTTTCAGTTACGCGACACTACCAAGCCAGTGGACATGCATTCATGTCCAGAGGAGGGCGCGAACAGCTACAGTCGCCTCGCTGCGAGGAGGGGGGGTGGGTTGTCTCGAAAAGCGGGCAGCCGTGGCTGGAATTTTAGTTTGGCATCAGCTTTCCATTGCACCTAACCAAAGCAATCAAAATGTCGGCTGATTACGGCATAACCTCTCCCACCTCGTCATGCGGTTTCCCCTCTTCTGGCCTCTACCCATTTGCAATAACGGTCCTGTTCATGGCTTAAGGTATGCGTGGCGCAACCGGTTTATAGCACCCACTGCTAGCATCAAGGAGGTTTCCTTCTCACCCTTGCTTTTCTGTCTCTCCGGGCCCATTTCTTTCTCAGTAGAGGCTGGGCGCATCGTTCCATGGTACTTATGGGCCTGGATGAATAGTTGTAGTCCCCGGCTAGCATGTCGAGGGCGCGGCACCGAACTCGCGTCCTTTTCCTGAGTTCCCTCCATGCCCGATGGGCTCTTCTGCTCACACTCTAAATGTTGCACGCGGTAACTCTTCCATGTCCTAATGACCGCCGTGCCCATTTCATGTTCTTTCTCTCATACACGAGGTTGTCGACCGCTTGTGGGTAGCACGATCCCCCAGTCACGTCGTTGGCACCCGAGCTCTGGCTGACCCTGGGCGCGATGGTACCCCATGGCTAACCATCCTAGACATGATCTGTAAGCAGCTATCAGATACACTTTCTGTATGTCAAATTCTATGGTGCCCTACTCCGCCGTAAATAGGCCCTTGCCGCGTAGTGCTCAGGGATAAACATACCACCTGGTAGGATGTGCCATGTTGAACCAGGTGTGCTTCCCCCTTAGCACGATCCTTTAGGCCCTTACACATATATCTCATTCCCAAGGACTATTAACTGAGCCATGTGCTTACTTCGCCCGCCATCCGTTGGATTGTCTAATAGTCAGTCTGAGGGGATATATATGCGCGACCCAAAACCCTCTCTTTCTACAGCTTTCCGCCTTTGCAAGTCTTACCCGCACAAATAGCTCCTGTACACGAAATGACAACATTTAACAAGTGCTTTACTTTTGTACTCCTCGCTGTGATCTATGCTTCCCGCGCTTCGGCGGTTTCCTGGCCGACCAATGTGAAATATGCTACTCACCATGTCAGGCGAGTTGCCCGTGATTTGCAAATCGAGACTTTTCACCCCCCCAGCACGTTTGAGGTATGGTGCTCTCACCTTTTATCCTTGCCTCTTATGTGGTCGGTGTACTCACCTTATTCGGTTTCTAATAGGCCTTCGAGACTGGGATTGAGCACCCTTTGCAGGGTGATACTAATACAGATTTGAAGGGCTCGGCGATTTCTTTCGTCAGCCACCACCTCTCCATCGACCCATCCACTGTCAATTTCAGGACTGGGTCTGTCACTGACACTGTATCCCATGCCTTTCTCACCCAACAACATGTGAGTTGGCTGAACACCGCTATCATACTTTATTAGGATTCTGATATAAGTTCTGTTAGGATGGCATTCCATTTGCCAATGCCGTCGCTAATGTTGCATTTGGTAAAGACAACAAAGTCGTCTCGTTTGGCTCATCCTTTGTTAAGCCGAGTAAGTCTATCATTACTATCATGTGTCAAACCCCCCTTAACAACTGGTAATTTCGCAGAAAATATTGCTTCTTCGACCCCCAGCGTCACTGTTGAGCAGGCTATCTCTGCTGCTGAAAAGACTCTCGATGGAAAGTTCAACGACCACCCACCCACCCTCGAGTTCTTGGTCAAGGAAGACAACTCAGTTGTCTTGACTCGCGTTGTTCAGATCCAGAACGACAAGACTGGGGCATGGCATGAGGCCTTTGTTGATGCTCACTCTGGCGAAGTCGTTTCCGTCACAGACTTTGTTGCTGAGGCTTCGGTGAGCATCTTATAGCCATCGAAGGGAGGGTCATTTTACTAATGGCTTTCAAAGTACCGTGTCCTTCCTATTTATAAGGAGTATCCTACTCAAGGCTTGGAGCTTCTTACTAATCCCCAGGATACCGCTGCTTCCCCATCGGGATGGCACACAATCGGCACAACTGCCACGACGTATGTATTGAGTTAAACTGATCGGAACGTTCTAACACTGATATGATTACTCCTCAGTGATACCTCGTGAGTAGACATATCGCAATCAAAGCATTTTCATGACAAAGCTCCAGTGGTAATAACTGCATCGCCTATAAGAGCGCCATCAGCGGGACCACTAAGCAATCTGCGGCTGGTCTCGTCTTCGACTATACACCAAACCTCGGCCAACAACCTACCGTCCAGGTCAATCTTGATGCTGCACGTGTCAATACGTTCTACCTCTCGAACACGGTTCATGACTTCACCTATCGGTAAGTGAGGGATTTGCTTGAGTGAAATGAAGAATGCTTGACTCTGGCTTTTAGCTACGGTTTCACTGAGGTATGAATTATGGCCTTCGACGTTCAAAATGGAGTGTTAACCATTACCGCAGAGGACCTTCAACTTCCAGCAAAATAACTTTGGCAAGGGTGGCGCCCAGGGTGATGGTGTCACGATCTCTGTTCAAGATGCCAGTGGTTACAATAATGCTTACTTTGGAACCCCGCCTGAGTGGGTACTTTGTTACTTAATATCATCATATTTGTGGCTGACATCAATGACAGTGGTCAAAGTGGCCGTATGACGATGTTTTTGTGGAACCGTGCGGGTGTAAGTGCTCGTTGTTTTCAATGCTGGTGTAACAATCTCGACATACAACTCTGCAGTCCCTGCGCGATGGTTCCCTTGAGAACGATATTGTGGTACATGAGTATACTCATGGCATCACCAATAGGATGACTGGTGGTGGCTCTGGCCGCTGCCTGCAGACCATGGAGTCTGGTGGATTGGGTGAAGGTAGGTCTAACCGTCGACCAGATGTCGCCAACGATCCATGAAGGAGATCACAGGCTGGTCTGACGCCATGGCGAGCTGGACAGAGAAGACTTCTGCTGCCGTTCCCGACTACCTCATGGGTCAATACGTCACGGGCGCCGCTGGTGGTATTCGTTCCCGCCCGTACTCAACATCATCGTACGTGGGATTGCGTGGAATTTCTTGTGACGCCCAAAGCTGACCGTTGCCCTAGATCCACCAATCCTTATACGTATGCTACTATTGCGCAGTTGCAAGAAGTTCACGGTGAGTGTTTTTGTTTGTATCCATTAAAAGGGTTCTGATCCATGGTGTTAAAAGCCATTGGTGAAGTCTGGGCCAACATACTTCACAACGTCTACGCTGCTCTTGTCGGCACCCGCGGTTGGGCTGCAAACGCTCGCACGAGTCCTGGTGGTGCTCAAGGCAACGTTGTTTGGTTACATCTCTTCCTCGACGCCCTCCTCCTTCAGCCTTGCAATCCCACGGGTAAGCCATACATGTCATGATCTCGCGATCGATTGAGCGATTTTTTACGTTCTCTTCCAGTGGTTCAGGCTCGCGCTGCATGGATCCAGGCTGATCAGAACAGGTACCAAGGGGCGAACAGGTGTCTCTTGTGGAGGGCCTTTGCCAGTCGTGGTTTGGGTGTTAATGCCGCTAACTACCGTGACGATAAGACTGTCCCGTCTGGATGCTAAATGGTTCGCCCTACGCTTACGTTTTGTGTTTTGTCTGTGTGTATCCCCTGTACATGTACGAAATATGGTGTTCAAGAAAGGCTAGGAAGATATATACGAAGTCTTACTGATAAATGATGTACAGTATTGTTCGAATGAATTGCGTTAAAGGCCTGGTCAAGATTGTCGTTCAACTTCAAATGCCAATGAATTGCATCCTATTGCTGCACTGTCGTAGCTCCTGGGTTCGGCCATGGCGGACGGAGACCGTGGTATCTCCTCTTTCTCGCTATTTCGCTCGCGAGTTGTATCACTCATTTCGACAAGATCGACGGATCGCTGACCCCCCGCGAATTGCGATTGTTTCATTAGTCGTGCTCCCAACTACTCCCCACAAGTGCTCGGCGCGCTTCGCGGTGCCGTAGGTATTCTGACCCTGGGCGGCATGGTTGCGGACATATTAAGCATGTCGTCCCGTCAAAATTGCCACGTAGACGATCTCGTCGATAGTCGTTGACAGCGACAAAGCTATACATATCCTTTTCTCTCCACTACATAAGACTTCCCTTCAGCTCACCATCACCATCCCTCCCACGCCGTTGTCATTAACTGGTTGCCCCAGACAAGCCCAAGGTCTATAACGAAGCTACATCGCTAGTTTCTCGACTCAACCCAAATCATGATACAGGCCGAACCCAAAAGGTCATTGCGCTAAGTGAGTTGGTTACTCTATCGTGATCATTTTTGTGCATTTGTCTATCGTACCAGGCACATTGCTGGTATACGATGGGCACTCGAACACGCAAACGAGAAAGGGAACAAGAACGAACATTTTGCAGCTTGGTGGCATGGTCTGACCTCAGTCGAGCGGCGGGTATGCATCAATGTTGGAGTTCTCTGTCCTCTGGCTCTTGTCTTTCTTTGTCATGTTTTAGCCCTTGATTATAAATTGGAGTATGACTTTCCTTTGGCTTCATTCTTGGACGTACTTTGAAAGTCCGGAGCCGTGTAAGGCACCAGCCAGGGGGTGTAGTGATACCTGCCCTTCTCCCCTGAACCATTGACGCTTACAGACCGACTGATTCCATTTTCTCTTTTGATCAAACTGACGTTCCTAGCCTCACCTTCGCACCGCCCTACGACCTCTTAGTTCGGAGTGTGGCGCACACGCTACTGAGAATAAGGCCACGTGTGACAAGTTGGACGTCTAGCCCCACTGTCAAAAAAGATTCTGAGAACCTGGGCTAGAGTCCCCGACTCCCTCCCCAGAGATATCTATGTCTACTCATGAGAAAGGATGGGGAGAAAGCACAGAACTTGGTGATTATTCGAACAAGCGTTAGGGATGATTGGTATTCCAGCCTGTCGAAACGCGATCGTTCAGCTCGACGATTGTTTATTGTTTTTCCTTATTTCATATTCCCTCTTACCATGGACACTGTATGTACACAAATGAACAATTTTATTATACTACTAGGTTACGAGGTGTACTTTCATTCTAGCGTAAATAGGAGTACATAGTTTTTCTTTCTCTTATTTAAGTAGCCTACCGAAACGGCCTAGGATCCAGTCTTCCTTACTGGATCCTAGGTGAGTAGTATGTTGCGTCGTGTCTCCGTTTAATATTGATCTAGTCTTCCTTACTGGATCCTAGTGATCCTATCTTATATATTCCGTGTCCGACGTATCTACTGCGCACTTCTATTCTCGTTAGGTTATGGGCCCCGAGAGCGATTCCTCGTCTGTGACACTCCAGTTCCCCAAATTAAATGGTAGCAACTACTATGTTTGGTCCGACAATATGAAGGCTGCCCTCCAAGCTCGACTTCTCTGGCTTGTTGTAGAGGGCATGGAAGACTGCCCCCCTAAACCCTCTCCGAGGCCTCCTGTTGCTGCCGAAAACAAGCCACTCCTTACGTCTGACCAGGGCTATAAGGATTGGATCCAATCGAAGCAGGATTACCTGTGTTGGTTGAAGTCTGATCATGCGGCTATGGGTTTGATGCGGGGAGCTATCGAGTTTGGCCAGCGGGAACACGTTGCCAATGTTGACACATCAAAGGAGATGTGGGATCGTCTTCACAAGATCCACATCACCGAACGCCAGAACATCAATGTTCACTATTACTATCAGGAACTCTATACCAAGAGATGGGACGAGCGTACCACCATGTCAGATCTCATCAGATCCTTCCTGAACCTCCGTCGCCGTATCACAGAAGCAGGCCAGAAGTTGGATGACATTCATGTTGTCCATGCTATCCTACTTTCCCTACCTCGCTCAACCATCTGGGATGTCGTCAAGCAGAACCTTTTGGATAAGGGAAAGTTTCTCACCTTGGATATGGTCACTGCCGAGCTTGTGTCCGTGCATGACCGTGCTGAACGTGATCGCCTCGTTGAGGAGTCTGAGAAGAAGGTTAAGGCTGAGCAGTTGGCCCTGCTTGCCAAGTTGGTGGGGAATGGGAACTCTGGGAAGAAGGGAAAGAAGGGGAAAGGCAAATCGGCAAAGAAATCCACTACTCCTGCTCGCCCTCCGGATTCCGAATGTCATATCTGCCACCTAAAGGGACATTGGGCTCCTGAATGCCCTTCGAGGTCCAAAGGGAAGGACAATACCGCTAAATTGGGTGGATCCGCAAATATTGCTGTTGAGCAATCGAAACCCTCTGGCGATCGCGAGGTTGGAGTAATGTTGATGGCTTCAGCTGATGAAGCTGTCGCCTCTGGTATCTTGCTAGATTGCGCTGCCATGGCCCACATGTTCATGGATCGCGATTTCTTCATTTCCTACCAGGAGTCTGCTGATGGTGAATATATCACGGTCGGTGGCCGTAATAGGGTCCCCGTTGCTGGCTATGGATCAGTTATGTTCCGTTCCATTCTTCCGAAAGGTCACATCAATATAACCCTTCAGAACGTCCTTCACGTTCCTCGACTGGGTGCCAACCTTGTCAGTTTAGGTGTTTTACAACAAGGGGGAGCGAGCTACCTGCAGTTGTGGATCGAAAGAGTTGACACTCTCAAAAGGCAGCAATGAATTATTCCGAGCGGTCCTTGCAGGGTCGGCTGGTACATTGTATCATATCCAATGCACAAAAATCGGCAGCGATCTGGCTTACCTTGCTAAAGGGCAACTATCCATGTGTTTGTGGCATCGTCGTATGGGTCATTTAAACCCTCGGATCATTGACTTGATGCGCCGTGATTGCCTTGTGAAAGGCTTGGACATTTACGCACCTTGCGAGTTCGACCATCTGTGCAGCGGTTGTGTGAACGGGAAGTCTCACCGTCTGCCTATGCCTGACGTAAGCTCAAGCCGTTATTCCAAGATGGAACTGCTGGTACTTGACCTGACTGGACCAATGTCTGTTCCAAGTTGGGATGGGTATTTATATGCACTCGTCGTTGTGGAGGTGAGCTGCTGTTATCCTGTGGGTCGCCTCTTGAAGGATAAGGAAGGGGCCGGCGTCGCTGTTCGGGATATTGTGGCCATGTTGGAACGCCAATCTGGTCTGAAGACTTGCCGTCTCCGAAGTGACAATGGGTCCGAATTTGTCAACTCTGCCATGAATCAATTCTGTTGTCGCAATGGCATCATTCACGAAACAACTATCCCTTACCTCCCTGAGCAAAATGGCATCGCTGAGCGTGCCATCGCCATTTTCTTCGAGATGATCCGGTGCATGTTGCACACCAGTGGCATGAACCTGCGTTTCTGGGGCGAAGCTTTCATGTATGCTGTCCACATTCGCAGTTTAACACTCACCTCTGGTTTAAAGGGTATCACCCCTTACGAGGCGTGGACTGGACGCAAACCTGATGTTTCCCATCTTCGGATCTTTGGATCTCTCGGATGGGCTCATGTTCCCAAGCCGGTGCGTAAAGGCAAGTTGGAGTCGAGGGCAGTGAAGGTTCGGATGCTTGGATGGTGGACCGATGAGGCCAAGGGATATTGTCTTGAGGATTTGGAGAATGGCAAGTTGATTGCCTCTCGTGACATCCAGTTTTACGAGGATGATGCCCCCAGCAAGTTAGCCATTGTGGATGTTGATGAACCGATGGTCTCACCTGAGACAGTTGATCGTTTGGTTGACAACGCCATTGCAGCGGATGTTCCCAAGCTTGGTCCAACCACCACTCTTCCCACGGCTGTCCCCCCAGATCCTGTGCCTACCGTTGACGTTGAATGTCCGGTTACCCCTCCCCATGAGGTTTCAAGTGGGAGCCTCCCTCAGCTGCCACCTGCACCTAGGAAATCCAATCGTGTACGCAAACCTGTCGAGCGCCTTGGGTTCTTGGCTATCGATGATACGTTTTCCTTAAATGGAAGTGTGAACTTTGCTTTTGTTGCTGTCACCGATGAACCTCGCACTTACCAGGAAGCCCTTCGTTCTCCCTACTCGAAGCAGTGGGAGAGTGCTATCGAGTCCGAGTTTGCTCAATTGAAGAGGGCTGGCATTTTCGAATGGGTGGACGACTTACCCAGGGGAAAGAAAGCGGTTGGAAGCCGAATTGTCTTCAAGGAGAAACTGGATGGACATGGGAAGCGAGTTAAGTTCAAAGCTCGGATCGTAGCTAAAGGCTTCTCGCAGATACCTGGAGAGGACTTCACCGAAACCTTCTCATCCGTCGCCAAGTTCACCACTCTCCGCATTTTCCTCACCCTTGCCGCCTATTTAGACTTTGATATTCATCAAGTCGATGTCGTCGCTGTTAAATAAAGTGACAGATCACTTATTAGTTAGTAACGAATTATGATATATAAGTAATTAGTTGTTATGTACACCCATCCCTTGGGGATGTCAATTAGTGGACACCGAGTTTCATGCCTCGTGTCCATTTTGACAGGATGGGACCTTAGACTAGCCAAATCCTATTATGTGAAGGGGAGTTACATACGAAGAACCTTTACACTTGACCAAATCAGTGGGCTTATCAAATCACACTATTATTAACAACGTGTGAATACATCAGTGATTGTTGATCAACTCGAGCTAGTGACTAGTGATCAGTGTGTCACTGATACTATTGACTCTACTCAGTTCAACAGTCGCTGCCTACTTGCAAGGAGATCTTGACGAGGAGATATACATGGAGGTACCAGATGGTGTTGAGAAGTTGGGGACCGGAGGTCGTTATTGGAAGTTGCGAAAGGCCTTGTATGGTCTGAAGCAAGCTGGGAGGCAATGGAAGAAGAGATTACACGAAGTTTTGACTAAGCTCAACTTCATCCGTGCATTCGCTGATGACTGTTTATACATCAGACGAGAGAATGGGAAGATTACTCTCCTTGTACTCATCTACGTCGATGACATGGCAGTCGCTGGCCCTGGCGGCACTCGCATTATCTCGTTCAAGACTGCCCTCAGCCAAGACTTCGAGATTACCGACCTAGGCAAGCTCAAATACATGTTGGGCATCCTCGTTACTCGGGATCGCCCCAACCGCCTCATTTACCTTAATCAGTCAGCATATATCCACCAAATCCTTGCCCGCTTTCGCATGCAGGATGCCGCTCCTGTCTCCACTCCACTCGCTGTGAAGCACGATCTCTCCACCTCCCATTCCCCCAAGACCGAAGCCGAGAAACGAGCTTACAAAGAATATGCAGGTAATATTCATTACCTCTCGCTCGTCGGCTCTCTCCTCTTTGCTACTCAGACTCGACCGGACATCCAGCTTGCGGTGAGTTTGGTTGCTCAATTCGGCGGAAATCCTGGCATAGCCCACTTAGAGGCCACGAAGCGCGTTTTGCGCTATCTCAAGGGTACTGCAAATTTCCACCTTGTCTTGGGTAGGCGCGGGAACGATTCCTTCAATCTTGTTGGTTGGACAGACTTGAGTTGGGCCCAAGATCCTGACGATCGAAGGTCCGTTCGCGGTTTTGTATTCGACGTGGCCGGTAGCTCCGTCTCGTGGTCCTCGAAAAAACAGCTGACCATTGCCACTTCCTCCGTCGAGGCCGAATATATCGCGTCTGCCAACGCTACAAAGGAAGCCATTTGGCTTTGTACCCTACTCGAGGAGCTCAATTTCCCACAGACAACGGCAACCGTCATTCACGCTGACAACCAGGGCTGTATTGCCCTTGCCAGTAATCCCATTGCTCATTCACGTGCCAAACACATTGACATACGACATCACTTTATCTGTGAATGCGTCGAATGTAATGAAGTCAGGCTCCGCTATGTCTCTACGAAGGATATGCTTGCAGACATATTCACCAAAGCCCTCCCTCGTGACGCTTTTATAAAATTTCGCGCCGGTCTCGGCGTGGTTGCTCCCAACTGACGTCTCACTGAGTGGGAGTGTCGAAACGCGATCGTTCAGCTTGACGATTGTTTATTGTTTTTCCTTATTTCATATTCCCTCTTACCATGGACACTGTATGTACACGAATGAACAATTTTATTATACTACTAGGTTATGAGGATGTACTTTCATTCTAGCGTAAATAGGAGTACATAGTTTTTCTTTCTCTTATTTAAGTAGCCTACTGAAATGGCCTAGGATCCAGTCTTCCTTACTGGATCCTAGGTGAGTAGTATGTTGCGTCGTGTCTCCGTTTAATATTGATCTAGTCTTCCTTACTGGATCCTAGTGATCCTATCTTATATATTCCATGTCCGATGTATCTACTGCGCACTTCTATTCTCGTTACAGCCACCTCCGACTTATGTGATGTTCCGAAATCTCACTTGAGATTGTGAGCCTTCAACGTCATCAGAATCGGCCTGTCAATAGCAATACTTCTGATAAGAAGTTGTAGGGTGGCTTCCTAGAATTGTAGGGACAACTACACAATAAAATAATACTCCAAGTGGAGTACCACCCAACATAATGTCAGCGATAGCTTTTTGGGCTATCATATTGACCCTTTCTGCTAGCCGAAATCATGGTATCCGCAAGGGAATGCATGAAGAATTAAGACTTAGCGATGTGGCGCCGCCCAAAATGCGAGTACCCCTGTTCGTAGTGTATATCTACTGCCGCATTTGATTTACATCTGATCCTATACTAAGTATGCATTTCTGATGATGCTGATTAATCAGCCAGAATTCATGGTACCAATCCATCGCGTTCACAGCACGTCGCTTCTCTGCCTTTCCCTTCCCTCGAGCCCTTGTCGTCACTCGCTTGTGGCCCATTTTTGCCTGCGTTTGGATGTCTTCTACAACCCTCAGAGCATCCTTGCCCACCCCACTGGTTACAACGGATTTCACCCACAATCGGCTCCTGTTCCTCACCCCCGCCCGGATGATAGCAGCCACTTCCCCCAGTTGCATCAGCCCCTTGTGAAACATACACTACGAACAGGGGTACTTGCGCTTCAGACAGCGTCATATCACTGAGTCTTAAACCTTCAGCCATCCTCTTGTAGATATCACGATATCGGCTAGCAGAAAGGGTCAACATGATAGCCAAAAGGGTATCGCTGACATTGGCCCATTGGGTGAATTGTATTCAGTGAGAACCCAGCCAGGAAGTTTATAAGATAGATAAGATACACGCACACCACTCCGCGTGCTCGAGGCCCAAAATGTAAACTTGTCAAGCGTTCGTGTTTCCAAGCTTGAGGTAATATTAACCTTTAGAACTTGAATAGAGTCGAGGACGCCTGTCGTCTCTGAGTAGCCACTGGAACTTGGCCCGCCGGGCTACACATCCCCGAATGGAAGGGGGCGTGCGGAGTGTGTGGCTGTAGGGCGTCAATGACATAGATGGCCACTCTCTTGGGCATAATGAAGCACTGGCGGTGCACCACAGAAATCAGAAGCATCCCTCACCCTACTGTCAGAGAGCCGACGCACTTAGTGGGTGAGCTTGCAAGCGCCATGTGTCAGTTACCCTGGGTCCAGGGTCCAGTCCAGGATGGCCAACGTATAGTCACTAGGGGTGCCAAAGTTCAGTTCAGTTCAGTTCAGCACCTCCTTAGCCTGAACCTGAACCTGAACCTGAACCTGAACTGAACCTCTTGAACTCAGTTCAGTAGGTTCAGTTCAGGGTTTGAACCAGTTTGAACCCCAAACCTTTTTGTAATATGCCAGAAACAATATATATGTATATTGAAGATCAACTAGTCAAAGTTCCATTCTTTGTTAAATAAAGTGACAGATCACTTATTAGTTAGAAACGAATTATGATATATAAGTAATTAGTTGTTATGTACACCCATCCCTTGGGGATGTCAATTAGTGGACACCGAGTTTCATGCCTCGTGTCCATTTTGACAGGATGGGACCTTAGACTAGCCAAATCCTATTATGTGAAGGGGAGTTACATACGAAGAACCTTTACACTTGACCAAATCAGTGGGCTTATCAAATCACACTATTATTAACAACATGTGAATACATCAGTGATTGTTGATCAACTCGAGCTAGTGACTAGTGATCAGTGTGTCACTGATACTATTGACTCTACTCAGTTCAACAGGTTATGGGCCCCGGCTCTACACCATTTTAATCATTGATTGTTGGGGATACTGCTGCATATTGCTGCTACTGTGACTATTGGCTTATTGCCACCATATTGCGCTTTTATTGCGAGTTTATTGCGCTTTTATTGCGAGTTTATTGGGAATTTATTGGATATCACTATGTCTGACTCAGTCAGTGCTAGAATTACACCTCTTACCAACTCCAACTATGGAGAGTGGTCAGGTGAAATGCAGGCATGGTTGATGTCAAAGGGATTGTGGAATGTGGTCAGTGGGAAGGAGAAAAAGCCTGAAAAGGATCAGGGGAATATAGATGCTTGGGAATTGAAGGTGCAAAAGGCTGCTGGTGACATATATCTGTTACTGGATCATGACCAAAGGGTGCATGTTCGAGATTTAGTGGGGGAACCAGTTGAAATGTGGAAGAAGCTTGAGGAGGTGCATCAGTCCAAGAAACCTGGTGCTCGATTCAATGCATATGATGATCTCTTCTCCATTCGTAAGAATGATGAGGAATCATTAGTTGATCTGGGGACACGAATAGAGAAGGCAATGGCAACTATACAGGATTTACGTCCTACCAAGTTCACCATTACCAATCTTGATGAGGAACTACAATGCATGGCGTTGATTCGAGCATTACCAGAGGACTATGCACACCTGTCAACAGCACTACTACTACAGGACAAATTGACCAAGTCAACTGTCCTTGCTGCCTTCTGAAATGAGGACCTCAATCGTCAAAAGCGAACAGAGATAGCCAATTGGGCAATGGTGGGAGGCTTTGGAGGAAAGAAAAAGTGGAAACCAAAGACACCAGGGGTTGTAGTCACTTGCTATGTCTGTGGCAAAGTGGGGCATATTGTGAGAGTGTGTCATGATCGCAAAGACAAAGTTGGGACAAATACAGCAGAGGCACACAGAGTTGAGGAAAGTGGGGAGAAGATGCCAGAGTCGGCTCATGTGGCAAGTACTCTTTCTGGTTTTGAGGCATGCTTTACATCATCTAATAGTTTCCATTGGATTATAGACACAGGGGCCTCTTCTCATATGACCCCTCATAAAAGCTGGTTACAAGATTACACTCCATTTAGAGTTCCTGTTCGACTTGCGGACAACAGTATTGTATATTCAGAGGGTATTGGACGTGTTATCTTCAGACCAGTTATTAATGGACAATTAGAAAGAGATGTTGAATTTACCAGAGTACTACATGTTCTGGCATTACGGAGTAATCTTCTTGCTGTTCTATACCTAACTCTTCATAAAGGGATTGATGTTCACATTTCTCTTGATAAACTACAGTTCTTCCAAAAAGACCAATTACTATTTACTGGTTCAGTTAAAGGTACTACTGGTTATCTTGATGGTTCTACTGTAGAAAATATAGAAAATGTTCATATTGCATCAACTCTCCCTCTGAATCTATCTCTGTGGCATAAATGGCTTGGGCATCACAACTATGAGGACATCAAATGGATGATCAAAAGTGACATAATTAGTGGAATGACAGTAAGCTCATCTGAGAAGCCTGATCCAATCTGTGAGCCATGTCTAGCAGGAAAAATGCATGCAAACCCATTCCCCCCTTCAGAACATAGAGCATCACAGTCATTAGAACTTGTTCACTCTGATCTTCACCAAGTATCAGTAACATCATTGGGTGGTTTCAATTATTGGGTTACATTTATTGATGACTTCTCTCAATTTCGGGTTGTCATACCCTTAAAGAGAAAGAGTGATGTATTTGATGCATTCAAGCGGTTTAAAGTGTTTGCAGAAAATCAAACTGGACACACTCTGAAAACCTTCCGATGTGACAAAGGGGGTGAATATATGGGATCAAACTTTATCAAGTTCCTTGATGATTGTGGCATTGCTAGACAATATACTGTGCGAAATAGGCCACAACAGAATGGTGTTGCTGAACGAGCAAACAGAACACTTAATGAAAGGATCACAGCTATGATCTCAGAAGCTAATCTATCAAAGGGGTACTGGGGTGAATGTCTTGCTGCACTTGTTCATGTTTGGAATCGCTGTCCCACATCTGTACTGCCAAGTATGACACCATATGAGGCATGGTATGGCAAGAAACCTGATGTTAGTCATCTTAGAGTTTGGGGGTGTATTGCATATGTCCATATCCAAAAGGATAAAAGGTCACCACTTGGAAGTCATATGGAAAAGTGTGTATTCATTGGGTATCCTGAAGGATATAAGGGGTGGAAATTTTACAATCCTGTTACAAAGAAAATAGTTATCAGTGAATGTGCAGAGTTTGATGAGCGTATTGGTTTAAATGGTCCTCTCCATCACCAATTGCAACCTAATGATATAAATGATAAAGAACCTGTTCTACCAGCCCCTGAACCAATCCTGGTACCACTCACTGACCCATTGACTCCATGTGTACAAATACAACCAACTGGACAAGTTGAAGCAAATGATGAACAGGATGATGATATCAGAGAAGGCCTACCAAGTGAACCTGAAATTGACTCTAGACCAATTGCTATTCGAAAGCCCAAATGGAATGTGGCACGCCCATTAGGATATTGGAAGCATAGAGAGCCTAAACCACTGGTCACTGACTCAGAATCAGAGGATGAGCAACAGAATGCTCAGTATAGCCAAGAGATGGAACCACAGTCATACTCTGAGGCATTAGAGCGACCAAATGGTGAGGGTGATAAATGGCATGAGGCAGCACTAGAGGAGATTAATGCCCACCTCACAAATGGAACTTGGTCACTTGTACCACTGCCTCCAGGGGAGAAAGCAATTGGGTCTAAATGGGTGTTCAAGGTTAAACACAATGCAGATGGCTCTATAGAGCGTTACAAAGCCCGTATTGTAGCAAAGGGATTTAGTCAGCGACCAGGACAAGATTATTTTGAAACCTTTGCATCAACTATGCATCAGAGTACCATCCGAACTATACTTGCTCTGGCTGCTATTGAAGACCTAAATCTGCGTACTGTGGACATATCTCATGCTTTTATCAATAGTGATATTGATGCTGAAGTATATATGAAGCAGCCAGAAGGGTTTGAGCAAGGGGGTTCAGAGTGTGTTTGTAAACTGAACAAGTCCCTATATGGGTTCAAGCAGTCACCTCGTCTGTGGAGTGAAAAACTTGCAACTGTAATGGAAGGGATGAATTTCCATGGGTTGCACAGTGATCCATCAGTTTACCTCTATGCCCGGGATGATGTACAGGTAATCGTCCCCATGTTTGTGGATGACATTACAATTGCATCAAAATCTGTTGAGAAAATGGACCAGTTTGTGGAAGAATTATCTTCACATTTCAAATTGAGGGACCTAGGTGAAACATCATTCTTATTGGGTGTTGAAATCAAACGAGATAGGCAACAGCACATATTGACACTGTCCCAACGTCAATATATTCTAAAGAAGTTGGAAGAGTTTGGAATGACAGAGTGCAAACCACGAACAACACCCATGATACCTAATAAGGTCCTTACACTAGATGACTGTCCAAAAACTCCAGAGGAAAAGCAAAAGATGGTTAATATCCCTTACATGAATGCTGTTGGCTCTCTCATGTATTTGGCCACTACAACACATCCGGACATTGCTTATGCTGTAGGGGTACTAGCACGCTTCAATACTAACCCTGGAATAGCTCATTGGTCAGCTGTTAAACACCTGTTCCGATACTTAAGGGGTACATTGGACTATAAGCTCACATATGGATCTGACTCCAGTATTGGTGATAGGATGTTTGTGACATATTGTGATGCTGATCATGGAGGAGACAAGGACTCTTGCAAATCCACAACAGGATATTTGGTGAAGCTGGGTCAGGGGGTTGTGTGTTGGAGAAGCAAGCTTCAACCTGTAGTCACCAAGTCAACTACTGAAGCAGAGTATGTGGCTGGAAATGAAGCTGGAAAAGAAATCCTGTGGATGCAAAAATTGCTAGGAGAGCTTGGATATACTCCATGTGCCCCATCGGTACTATACACTGATAGCCAGTCTGCAATGTCTGTTGCCAAAAACCCTGATCACCATGGGAGGATGAAACACTTGGACATGGGTTATTATTGGTTGAGGGAGAAGGTGGCAATGAAAAAGCTACAGCTTGAGCACCTGTCTACTGATGACATGCCAGCTGATCTGCTTACAAAACCTCTTGCCCGAGTCAAGGTGGAGAAGTTCTGTGATCTTATAGGTTTAAGGAAATGATGGAATAGGAAGTTGGATAAGTGAAGGTGTGGAGTGGATCAGGGGGTTGTATATTGGTGATCCACTACACAAATTAAAGAAGTGTTCTGTCAGGGGGTTGTGTTAAATAAAGTGACAGATCACTTATTAGTTAGAAACAAATTATGATATATAAGTAATTAGTTGTTATGTACACCCATCCCTTGGGGATGTCAATTAGTGGACACCGAGTTTCACGCCTCATGTCCATTTTGACAGGATGGGACCTTAGACTAGCCAAATCCTATTATGTGAAGGGGAGTTACATACGAAGAACCTTTACACTTGACCAAATCAGTGGGCTTATCAAATCACACTATTATTAACAACGTGTGAATACATCAGTGATTGTTGATCAACTCGAGCTAGTGACTAGTGATCAGTGTGTCACTGATACTATTGACTCTACTCAGTTCAACATTCTTTTGGCTCCCACTCTTTTGCATCTATTTTTCCATCTAGAATTCCAGTTTTATAACCATCCTTTGTGATTTGAAGAGCTGTAAAAGTGGAACCTTCAAGTGAATTGTGGGGAAGGGTATCAGTGTGCTTGCCACTGGAAAAAGCCCTTTCAGAGGATACTGAGGATCCTGCAATAGCTAAATAATCTCTAGCTATAGCCCCTAGAGTTGGGTACTTGTTATGGTTGATCTAAATGCAAAATCAAAAAATAATCAAGGGTGATATACAGTGACCCACAAAACTGTTCCAATGTTTTATACTTTTGACTTAAAGTAGTGATAGCTCAATGGATAAAATGACTAAATTTGTGAATATATTTATAAACATAGCCAAACATGTCATATCTGACCCTGCGAAGTCGCGTTATGTAATACTTCCAAATTGGGCAATTATGAATTTTGTAAGCATGTTGAGTCATTGGAACAGTTTTGTCAATGACATATTATACCAGGCCATCGTATTATTTCTAGTACTTAGAGTGGCTCCCTTTGGCTTTGAGAACAGCTGCTACTCTCCTAGGCATACTTTCAATTAACTTCTGATACTCAGAAGCTGAAATAGCATCCCACTCCTTCTCTACCTCCTACTACAACTCCTTTATACCCTTGAGAGGAGATTCATACTCTCCCAGTGTTCTCATCACATAATCCCATAAGTGGTCAATGGGATTGAGGTCAGGTGATGTGCTGGCCAGATTAGCAGCCTAAAATGATATTTTTGAAACCATTCTGGGGCCAATACACTCTTGTGTTTGGGATCATTATCTTGCTGGAAGATGATATCTTGGGGTTTAAGCTTGTACCACTGGAGACTCTTCTTCAAATCCTTCTCCAAAATTTGCACAAACAACTCTGCATCCATCCTTCTATCAATCCTCACTGCATAGCCTGGGCTATCCCACAGTATACAACCCCAAACTATCACTGATGCTCCTCTATACTTCAGAGTTTCCTGAACCAGTCTTTCACTGAGCCCCTCTCCCTTCTTTTTCCATCCCCACTTCCTCCCATCTGACCCCAAACAATTGATTTTGGTCTCATCAGACCATACAACCAGCTTCCAGTCTTCCACAGTCCAATGCTGGTGTGTCAGAGCAAAATCCAGCCTAGCTCTCCTATGCTTGTCAAAGGGTAAAGGCTTTTTTTGCTTGACTATAGCCTTCATTCCTGCCTGTTTGAGATGCCTTAACACAATCTGTGAAGAGACTGATGTTCCAATGATGGGAACAAGAGATTTGGCTATATCTAAAGCAGTTTCAGCCTTGCCAGCAGAGATAAGATAGATAGTATGCTGGATATTGGTAGTAGAGAGTATTGAAGGATGTCCTCCAAGTGATTTGGTAAGGCTGGAACAATTTTTAGAGGCTAGCCTGGATATGGTACTGTGCCCAACACCAGCAATTGCCTCAATTTTAGTATAGGAATGGTGAGAATTTAGCATAGAGAGGATGGTTTTCTTTAGAATAGAAGATAATGGTTTTATGGTAAGTGGGGGGGTTGAGAATGATAGGACATGGCTGTTAGCACATCTATTTATATGTCAAAGACACATAGTTACATGATCTTGTTGATTTACAATCAACAGAGTCATGTAATTGCTTGAATTAGTATCAAAAATTACCATTGACAAAACTGTTCCAATGACTTAAAATGCTTACAAAATTCATAATTGACTCATTTGGAAGTATTACATAACGCGAATTTGCAGGGTCAGATATGACATGTTTGGCTATGTTTAGAAATATATTCACAAATCTATCCATTTTATTCACTGAGCTATTACTACTTTAAGTCAAAAGTACAAAACATTGGAACAGTTTTGTGGGTCACTGTATAAACAAAACTTACACCCCACCAGGCTATAACATCCTCTACTGGTTCAATGCCAGCATCCAAGTACTCATCTAATTTGTGAAATATATCTTGAGTAAATGAAGAGGCCTGAGATAATCATTGGCACATTGCCCGAGCCTGTGCAGAAGTTCCCACTTCAACAGAAGTATCTGATAAGGCCTGAGACTGAGTTTTGGGTTCTTTGTAATATTTCTTAAACTAAGCTTGGGTCAATAAAAACCTTAAAATAACTTGAGCACTATTACATACCACCTCTCAAAATCGAGTTTTTGCCATTTCAGAGTCAGAAAAAGTCCACTTTTCTTCAAAATACTCCATTTTGCAGCTTGGATCCAGCACTAATAAATTATTAGCACCAAGAAACAGCAAACAAATAAAATCATACCAAGTGGAATAAAATAAGCACCTGTGTCAACAAGGGTTGTATGCCATTTTGTGAGCTTATCTATTCCTGCCTGAATACCATCCTTGACTGGTGCATATTGTGAGTGAAGTTTAAACTGCTTCCATTTTTCAATCACATCCTCAAGCTCAGAAAGAGCATGAGTAATAGATGAATGGGTAGCAGATGAAAATGTTGATTGGACACTAGCAGGAACCTAGTGGAAATTAATAGGCTGTTATGTGAGTAGTGTAGACAATACTCACAGCTAGAACATCTTTCATAAGTTTAAGAAGCTTCCACTCCTCCTCAACCAAATGATAGTCAAGATATGTCTTGCCTTTCAATTTAGGAACAACTCCAGAGTCATCTGCATTCTTAATGAACTTCCAAACTCCCTATTTAAAAATTAGTCCAGTATTCAAAACTAATCTGAGAAAGAACATACTTTCTTTAGCAGAAGAAACTGTTCAAGAAGGTGATACATTGAACTCCAACGAGTACGAACCCATTTGATAAGCTCAAGCTCAGGTACTGACTCCTGAACACAGCAAACTGCAAAGTACTTCTTTGCCTGAGGTGATAAGCAGACCTACAAAAATATACACAACTGTCAATTAATACTTCAATATTTTGGAGAAAAGTGAAATACCTGAGTGATAAATGCTAATACTTTTCCAAGAACATCTCCTGCATCAAATGGAATAGCTTCATCAATATCTTCATCATCTTGGATATTACCAAGCTCATCCCAATCTACCTCATCCTCATTAGTTGAAGCTGATTTGGTTGTGAACTGAGTAGGACAGATGGCTTCAATAAAAGCCTTAGCACCAAGGTGGATAGTATGTTCAATACATCTTGGATTTTTGAAAAGTGAGAACAAAATATGGACTAAGTTGAAGATTAACTCACCTAACTAACACAATGCTCACAAGCTATCCAATTGTGTGAAGGTGTATTGAGTATATGTTGAAGTACCTTGAGAGCCTTATCATTGGATGAAGCATTATCTGTGGTAATCCAACCAATCTACAAAAAGAATTAGTTGTTCATATTACAAATCATGAAAGAAGTATATAAAAAACCTTAGATTGGATTTTATACTGATCAAAAACACTGAGAACAACTGCAGCTAAATTTTCACCACCATGGTTTCCTTCAATCTCTGGAAAGCCAATCACATGTGACTTGAGCTTCCAGATATGTGGTTGATCAGGAGGGTTGGCAATATACTGGACAGTAACAGCAAGGAATGGTTTCATATCTTCAGAAGTCCAGCCATCAAATGTAGAGGAGATTTTTCCTGGTTGTTCCTAAAATAAAATCAGCATCAGAAGCATAAAAAGAGTTAAGACATACCTGAAGAATTTTTGATAGTCAATGAACCACAATTTTAGCCTTATACTTCACCTCCTCAGATATCTTTGAACAATGAGGGATGTCACTATCCTTTGTGGATGGCTGCTGGTAGATAAGAAGTCTGCAAAATGATGGCTGATCTACAGCTGTAAATGGCTAAAAGAATAGTTCATTACATACAATTCATCAAGAACAGAGATGGAATATTACCTGATCATCCTCAACAAGCCAATGAGTGAGATACTCAATGAGTCCTTCCTTTGTCCACTTTGCAGTTGGTACTACAAAAGTATCAAGTGTCTTCTGAGCAGCATTCCCATCATTATCAGTTGGTTTAAAGGCTCCAGACTTCTTAG
This sequence comes from Lepiota brunneoincarnata, assembly GCA_023014365.1. Classification (NCBI taxonomy): domain Eukaryota; kingdom Fungi; phylum Basidiomycota; class Agaricomycetes; order Agaricales; family Agaricaceae; genus Lepiota; species Lepiota brunneoincarnata. Next base: position 200,187 of record JAEBUN010000050.1, read on the forward strand.
CTTCAGCAATTGTGACAGAATGAGGCTCAAAACCATTCTCTTGAGCTTGTATCATGTAAAGATCACCATGTGTTTTCCAGTTTCTGATACAATAAATGATAAATAAATATATTTCAGAGACAATACTACATACTGCCCAATATGTTTGCGACGAGTTGTCACACTTCCAGTCATCCAGAAACTCTCATCTAGCTCCTGCCCTTTGTGTTTTGCAAGGTGACTGCAAAAACAGCACATGTTAGACATAACACAATATAGGAATAGATTTTCTTACCAGCAGATCTCACACCACCATCCCTTTGTCTGAACACCATCTTTCAGACATTCTTCCATCCGCCAACATGCACAAATGTCCTTGGTTTGTTCACTCTGACCACGATGAATATGTTTGCACTAAAACAAGGAATATTAGTATATAGATAACATATAAATGAATGTGACTTACAGCAGGTATAGAGTCAGGATTGTCATCATCCTCTGTAAGATCCTCTGTCTTCTCATCCTCTTGGTCATTATCATCTTCTTCATCCTCTTCCCCATCACTCATGACAACAACTGGCTTCTTCCGAGAATGGCCAGACTCAGCAGTAGACTCTCCCCACTTCCATTTTATTGGCCCTACAGGCATATAGCAAAATCAGAGAGCCATGGAATTGGAGGGCCATGTACATAATATAGTAAAATCACAGCAGGGGAGGGAGCCACATAGCAAAAATGAGGGGGAGGGAGCCATGTAGTGAAAATGAGGGAGAGGGAGCCACATAGTGAAAGCAAGGAGAAGGGAACCGAGCCACATAGCGAAACAAGGGGGAGGGAGCCATGTAGTGAAAATGAGGGAGAGGGAGCCACATAGTGAAAGCAAGGAGAAGGGAACCGAGCCACATAGCGAAACAAGGGGGAGGGAGCCATGTAGTGAAAATGAGGGAGAGGGAGCCACATAGTGAAAGCAAGGAGAAGGGAACCGAGCCACATAGTGAAACAAGGGGGAGGGAGCCATGTAGTGAAAATGAGGGGAAAAGAGCCACATGGTGAAACAAGGGGGAGGGAGCCATGTAGCAAAAATGGGAGGGAGGCCAGACAGTCCAATACATATTGTCAGCATAATAGATATCAAAGTTCAGGGCATAGCAAAACATACCTTCATTATCACAAATGAGAGCCAGTTGAGTGGCTACTTCCTCTTCAGGAGGAACATCGGCTCCATGCATTAATTTACCAGCATTGAGAACATTAGTTTTACCTCCAGAGTGGCCAGCTCAGTGTTATCAATCAATCAGAAACCTGTCTGGAAGGAACTCTTATCAGAAGCACCTAGTATATAAATAGATAGAAGAACTGTCACTCTGAAACAATCAGAAGTGCACATCAGAACAATCTATAATTAGATAGATAAGACTTTGACTCAGTATGACTCACTTTACCTGGGTCCAGATATATATAGTAGGAGCATAGCCACACATAGTAGTATATAAGGATACTGTACTGTACCTTGTATCCTTATCTTAGTGTTATACAGTTCTTGCCTCCTATGTATACCTCTTTGCCCTTAAACCGGCTGGACTATAGTGCTCTGTTGTCTCTAAGTCATGCCTAGTAGGACAAGACCAAGTCTGTATAGACATCTTGCTTTGAACACCATGCTACTCAAGAGTGAACCCCTAACCCAGGTAACAAAACACTAAGATACTCTGCTGCTTATCTCTTGCTCACCCTCTACTCTGCCAATGTACTGAACATGTTGAGGTACTCTGTGTTGTGGAATATGACATTGTCACCAATTGCGATGTTCTCTGTAGCCGTTGCTACGTTCCTATCCTCCATCCTGCCTCTGCCAGCAGACCTGGCTCACCTATTGCTAGTGACCTTTGTCACCATAGCTGTACTCTCAGCACACTGCATCCTTATGGTCAAATTTGAACTCATACATTGCTACTGCAACTGCTGTTGCATCAGATCTTGGAACTTGTACCTTGGTATACAAGTCATCCTCACCCAATTCTTCATACTTCTAGCAGTAATTGATTGCTAGACAACCGCCACCATGCCTCCAAAGAAGTTTTCAGCCTGAGAAACCCCATCACCCCCTCCTCCCAAATTGAGAAACAGAATCTCAGGACCAGGTATACAAAACCTGGACCCCAGAAGAAATCCCACACCACAACCCACTTAAACACCGTTGCCGTTCTATCCTCCATCCCCATTTGATTCACCTACTCCACATGCATCAACATCTACCCAAATTGTCTCAATATCATCAAGTGTTTCTGCTGCACTAGCTGAAAGACAAAGACAATGCAAAGAACAAGAAAAATGCAATATCATCGCAAACCAACTCACTGAACAAGAACTTAAACGACTCTAACGAGCCATACAACAACCAAGGGAACTCACAGGTTCTGAAGAAAACCTCCTCACAAGACATGAAGCCTTTGTTGAACTCAACCTAGGAAAAATCCCAGTTGACAACGATTCAGACATCTATATCACAGACGACAACCAATCGGATCCCGATCCACAACCACCTGCATTACCCACACCAACAATACCCTTAGCCCTACCAGCCCCTCCCCTACCACCAATACAACCCCCAACACCACCACCGCCGCCACCCACCAGACAAATACAAATGGCCACTGTACAAACCCCAAAGGAGTTAGGACTCCTCAAACCCATCACCTTTGATGGAACTAGAAGACTATTCGAAGACTGGATCTTCTAATGTGAAGTGTACATGCTTGCTAATGCGACCACTTACAACACCAACCTCACTAGGACCCTATTTGTCCTTTCGACAATGCAATCAGGAGATGCCTGAGCCTGGGCCAGACAATACCTCCATGAGAGAAACGCTCAAACCCAAGCAGGACAACCAATAGCCATGAAAACATGGGACAACTTCACCACCAGACTCAGAACCGACTTCACCCCAGCAGACAAACATGCATATGCATATACCAAACTCCAGACCCTACACCAAACGGGCAAACCAATGACTGAATTCAACTCTCAGTTCAAGGAACTCGTCTATTAATCCGGACTCACTGAAGATCATGCCCTAATCAATCTATACTGAAAAGCAATCGATCGCCAAATTGCAATGAAGATTGACAAATCAGAAAACCCTCCGATGACTATCACCACTTGGTATCTCCGAGCAAACAAACTCAATGACAACTTCCGCCAAATCAATGCCCTCTATGGCACCCCCAGGAACACATTCCCCCAAAGGAACCAATACCAACCCAATCATGGACCGAACCACCCAAACAACAACGTGCCCTATGCACAATTCTACCAAAGGAGCAATGCTCCACGATTCACACTATGTGACCCACATGCCATGGAAATAGACCATGCCACAATGGAAGAAGGGTACAAAGACCCTTACCCAGAAATCCCTCAACTGGACTATGCCAAAGAAAACCCTCAAGTCTACTTGGAGTTAGATGCCATTGTCACTGGACAACAAATAAAAGCCTATCAAAACCAAGAATGCTTCTGATGTGGAGCTAAAGACCACTGGGTTAGCAAATGCCCTCAACCCTCTCAAGCAAGACGCTTCCCTGGAATGCGCACAAATCCCCCTCGCCCTATGAGAAACCCCAACCATCCCTTCCCAGGACAACAAAACACTCATCCCGGATTCCCAAACTGGAACACCCAACAATCACCACAATGCAAGTACTCCCTTGCAGTTGCAGAAGTAGCATCTCAGATGTGCCAAATGGTCAATGACCTCAACCCTGAACTCCAACAAGAACTCCACTCTGCACTAGCTGAAGACCCAGAGATGCGTCCCTTCCAGGATTTTTGAAACGGAACACAGACCGATGCGCCCCTGCTCATTCCCAGAAGGACTCTACATATTCTCACTCTCAGAAGGACATTTTCTTGATAAATTCTGTACAACTATGACTCTCCCCAAATAAACGATCCCTCTACCTACCCATCAAGATTTGGAGTGAACAGACATCAAAACCCATGGCCATCACTGCCCTGATAGACTCAGGAGCTGAAGGGAACTTCATCTCCCACAAAGTCGTTGAATGACATGGTTATCAAACCAAATGGCTGGACCAACCAATCCCTCTCAGCAACGTTGATGGAACTGACAATCAACATGGCAAGATCCATGAATATATCAAAATCCGGACCATCATTGATGGAAGAGATTGCATGCTAGAAGTGTATGTCACAAACACCAGTGAGAAAGATCTCATCATTGGATTTCCCTGGTTGGAACAATACAACCCCAACATCAACTGGAAAACCAAGACATTCTCTTGGAAACCCCAAATCAATCACCAAGACTTCTCCAAACTCCTCAGAACCCTATGACAACCTGTCAAGCTCAACTCCATTGCCATGGACATAATGGCTGGTAAAACATCTCAACCCGAGGACAACCCAGAAGAATATGTCAGCTTTTCAAATGTTGACCTTGACACCTTCTCTTTAGAAAGAGAAATGAACCCAATGCTTCTAACCCCATTAGAAGTAAACGCCAAAGCTACATACACCACAATGCTCCACAATGAGCAACATAACCCGACAAAATTGACAAACCAAAAAGGAAAACAACTGGAATCAAACAAAGAACCACCTGAGATCCCTTGGAGATTTGCCTGATGGGCTAAAATATTCAACAAGAAAGCCTCTGAACGATTCCCACCATCAAGAACGTTTGATCATGAAATCAAAATAAAACCGACATTCGAAGCAAAATTGATGAAACCCTATCAAGTGGCACCTGCCAAAGAAAAAGCACTAAAAGAATTCATAGATGAAAACCTCCAAAAAGGGTACATCCGCCCCTCAAAATCCCCTATGGCATCACCTTTCTTCTTTGTTGCCAAGAAAGGAGGAGACCTCCAACCCTGCCAAGATTATCGTTATCTAAATGATCATACTGTCAAAAATGCATATCCAATCCCCATGATTTCCACTATCATGGATAAACTCAAAGGAGCTAAGTATTTCACTAAGCTCGATGTCCACCTAGGATACAATAACATCAGAATCAAAGATGGCAATCAATGCAAAGCAGCATTCAAGACTCCTATGGGTCTTTTTGAACCAACTGTGATGTTTTTCGGACTTTGCAACAGTCCCACAACATTCCAACACATGATGGACACATTATTCTCCAAAATAATGGAGAAAGGAGGAATCATCATCTATATGGATGATATCCTAATTTATGGTAAAACCCAGGAAGAAACTGACCAACTCATGGAAAAGGTACTGCAAATCCTGCAGGAAAATGACCTCTACCTCAAAATGGAGAAATGTGAGTTCAACAAACAACAACTCAAATATCTCGGCATGATCATCACACTAGATGAAATAAAAATGGACCCTGGAAAACTCAAGGGAATAGAAGACTGGCCAGTGCTGAAGACAGTCCGACACATTTGTAAATTCATCGGATTCTGTAACTTCTACCAGAAGTTCATCTGCAGCTACTCCCATCACACCAAACCCCTTAACCAACTCCTATCCAAATCAAACAAATTTGAATGGAAAGAGGAACAACAAAAAGTGTTCAAAATGCTCAAGAACAAATTCTTAAAGGAACTGGTACTCTTCATGCCCGACTCCACAAAACCCTTCAAAATAGAAGCTGATGCTTCCAAATTCGCATCAGGAGCGGTCTTATACCAACACAACATCAACGGAATATGGAAACCCATATCATTCTATTCAAAGACGTTTGGACCAGCAGAACACAATTACGATATCTATGACAGGGAACTCCTCACTATTATCCAAGCCCTTGAAGAATGGTGCCACTACCTCCTTGGCAGCCCCAATACCATCTGTATCAGAACAGACCACCAAAACCTCACATACTGGCATAAACCCCAGAAAATCAACTACTGACAAGCACGTTGGGTCCAGACCCTTGCTGACTACAACTTTAAATTGGAACACATCCCAGGATCAAAGATCCCTGCACCTGATGCTCTATCAAGATGTCCAGACCACATCCCTGATGAGGATAATGATAATGAAGACGTCACCATGCTTCCAGACAACCTCTTTGTTGCCACAGCTGACTTAGAAGATCAAAACTTGATCACAGTACTCCCAGAACACCTTTTTATCACCACCATCGATATGGAACTCCAAGAAAGAATCATGGAATCACCCAAATATGATGCTAGAACAACCAAAGCATTCAAACTCCTGAAAGAATCCCATCCTAACACCACCGATAAAGACTTTGGAACAGTCCTGACCTCAAACAGTCCACTCCTCACGTTCCAAGAACATGTCATCATTCCAGAAGACCTCCAACTCAGACATGATGTCATTGCAAGATACCATGACCACCCTACATGTGGCCACCCTGGAGAACAGGAAACATACTGCCTTGCCAAGAAAGAAGTGTATTGGCCAGGAATGTTGACGTTCATAAAGAATCATGTCAAAGGCTGTCCAGAGTGTCAGCAACACAAAATCATACACAGACCGGATCACACACCAACTCAACCGATCCCTCCATCATCCTCCAAATGCCCATTTGCTCAAATCTCATGGGATCTTATCACCAGTCTACCACCTAGTGCCAGCCATAATGTGATATTGTCCATGGTGGACCACAGCCTTATGAAGGGGGTAATTTTCATCCCAACATCAGATCGATCAAACGCCAACAACATAGGATGACTATTAATAGAAAAAGTCTTCACTAGGTTCGGATTACCCAACAAGATCATATCAGATCGAGATCCCAGATTTGCCACCAACTCCCTCCAAGAGCTAGCCAAATGCCTAAACATACAACAAGCATTCTCAACTGCATACCATCCCCAGACAGATGGTTCCACTGAATGATACAACCAAGAAATCAAGACCTACCTCGCCATATACTGCACCAGGAACCCCCTTGACTGGTCAGAAACCCTCCCTATTGCCGAGTTTGCACACAACTCCAAAATACATGCCTCAAGGCAGAAATCCCCATTTGAACTAATCATGGGATACAACCCTCCACCGATACCCACAGTAATGGAAACTTCAAACTTTCCATCAGTAGATGAATGCATCAGACTCCTTGATGATGCCAGAAAAGAAGCATATGCAGCACACCAACTCTCCACCGATATTATGAAATAAAGAACCCGAAGAACTGTCAAACCCCTTGAAACACATCAAAAAGTATGGCTAGAAGCCAAAAACCTCAAACTCCCCTTCATCTCCAACAAGATATCCCCAAAATGACTAGGATCTTTTCTTATCTCAGAAGTCTTATCGCCACTCACATACAAACTAAAACTTCTGATCAAATGGAAGATACACCCAGTATTCCACTGAAACCTCTTAACCCCATATAACGAAACAGAAGCATATGGACCTCATCCGATGCCACCGCCACCAGACATCATTAATGAAGAAGAAGAATACATAATAGAAGCTATTCTCAATCACCACTGATACCATGGAAAACTCCAATACTATGTACATTGGAAAGGATACTCCCACATGGAGAACCAATGGATATCTGAAGAAGAACTCCACAACAACGCTGATGAATACTTGGAAGAGTATAAAGAAGATCACCAACTTAACAGCAATGACCAGGAACTACCCAGAACCTACCAGAAGCAACTTCGCTCTATCACCAAACGTACTCAAAAATGTCCATGAACAACCTTGACCTTGTCTGTCCCCAATCCACTCCCCCCTTCTCCTCTTCCTCCACCACCTCCTCTGTTGTCATCATCAATGATCCCAACATCGAAAGAAATTCCCCAACTCCAATCCCAAGACCATGTCCATTCACACCCTCCAATGCCTTCATCAATGTCAGAGATGAAACTCCCAACCCCAATACCACACCTGAACCAGAGCCAGTAGCCATCTTACCCATCAACTTCCACACAGCTGGAGTAAAAAATGTAGAACCAATCATAACCAGTGTAGAAGACTTATGCACCATTGCCTCCACCCAATTCCTCACTGACAAAGTCAACAATGCCCCCATCAGCGATTACGACCAAGAAGTATGGTTGAACTATACTCATCATGTTAAACAAACAAAACTCCTCCATGATGCCTTCCACACCCAATGAAAGTGGACCAAAAACTATGAGGTATTCCTCCTCACATGCCAAGGACTCATGTCCCAGATGCCAAGAAAGAAACAACCCAATGTGACACCCCCCACCAACAAAATCACCCCAACTCCCACATCAGGAAGAAAGAACCCTGTCAGAACTAACAATCCCTTCTGTAAAAACACCACCAAACCAACTCCACTACGGAACTCCCCCATTCCCATCCAACAAATTCCAAACCCCAAACCCAATAATAGATCCCGATGCATTCAATGCAAACAAATTGGACATTGGGCCATGGACTGCCTCCAGTTTGCCTGCCTTGGTTGCAAACAATACACTCCAGGCCATTACTCATACGATTGCATCAAATATAGATGCCCACACTGCGGAGTATTCCAACCTCACCATAAACAAACTGAGTGCCCCTCAAAAGGAACAAGGCATATGCCTTACAACAGACCTATGACCGCTTGACCCCAAACCACCTCATCCTTCCATTACCAATACTTAAGACTTGAATACCCTGAAGAAGATGACTTTGACGATGGATACAACAACATCACCATGTCCAACATATGTGGAGAACCAGTAGGAGATTTTTAGTACTCCACTCAAACTCAACAGAAAGAAAAGATGTAACAGTTATAATGGAATATAACCTTAAAAACGGGGTAATGTTATCAGAATTCCCCAATCAGAAACCTGTCTGGAAGGAACTCTTATCAGAAGCACCTAGTATATAAATAGATAGAAGAACTGTCACTCTGAAACAATCAGAAGTGCATATCAGAACAATCTATAATTAGATAGATAAGACTTTGACTCAGTATGACTCACTTTACCTGAGTCCAGATATATATAGTAGGAGCATAGCCACACATAGTAGTATATAAGGATACTGTACTGTACCTTGTATCCTTATCTTAGTGTTATACAGTTCTTGCCTCCTATACCTCTTTGCCCTTAAACCGGCTGGACTATAGTGCTCTGTCGTCTCTAAGTCACACCTAGTAGAACAAGACCAAGTCTGTATAGACATCTTGCCTCGAACACTGTGCTACTCAAGAGCGAACCCCTAACCTGGGTAACACTCGAGGCCTTGAGGTGGGTGGATCCTCAACAGGAGGCACTGTAGGTGTTGCTCAGGTAAGAACATGAAAAAGCTAAATAAGTGAAAATAAACATACCTTTTTGAGCCATAAAAAAGGTTGTGAGGGTGGTCAGGCCAGGATCTGTGTTCCCTCAGGCCTTCCATGTTGGCTTCAGGATGTGTTGACTTGGAATGCATTGACCTGCAACACAACATGCAGATTGCTTGCCTTAAGGTCCAGGAGGTTCCATAGCCAGTTCCACACTCTCGATAGCAGGCTTGGCAGCATTTTTGGTGGGTTTGGTGAGGCAGTTGTCATCAGGAGGGAGAGGGTTGGCTTCAGAGCTGGGTGAGTGTACCCAATTGATTTTGGATGCATCCTTGAGGGAACTGTCTGGATTTAATGCACAGTTGTCACTTGCTGACATGATATGTGTAGGAACTGTGGGTATTCGAAGGTGTTGACAGCATGGGGGATGAAGGTGGAATGAAAATTTCAAGTCAAGCCTTTGTTGATGTTTGGCATGGGTGGGCACTGCCACCCTTGCCATCACCAAACCTGCCACCCACTGAGAGGCCTTAACTCATGCATTCAAATGTGTTTGGATGCATTCAGGCTCCCTATGCTTATGCCTGAACTGTGAACTGAGTCGGCAGGCCAAGGTTCAAACCTGAACCTGAACCAGACTGAACCTTTGGGTTCAGCAGCCCTAATAGTCACAAACCTATGGAACTCATGTAGCAGGCACAAGTAGTGTGTTAACTCACTTCAATCCCCACATCACAGTCACATCCTCGCTGAAGCCATGTCCAAACCGCAGATGTGTGCCAGACATTGCTTGCTATGGCACATCAGCTCGAACTGTTTTCAATAAATCAAATTGAAATATGGTATTGACATTGCCACTAATTCATATCCCAAATTTAGTGAGATTCTGAAAGGATTAAGGGAGAAAACAGCAATTGGGGGGGACCGTCAATCTTGTGCTGTGAGGCATCCAGGTAAAATAAATTATAAATTATAAATTACAAGCAATGTAGAATGACAGAACTCAATACTGCATAGGCTGGGAGAGAGGGATGGGGCTTTCTTCAAGCTCCATTGACCCTGGGTGGTGAGGTTGAGGAGGAAGCAGAGTTGGGTCACCCAGAACTGTACACCTCTCAACTGCACCTGTATCAAGTCCAGTGGTGAGGAAACAGGGGAAGTAAGGATTATTAACAAATATACTCAACATCACACAAAAATATCATGGATGGCTGTTTTGTTTTGTACCCATTGACAAATGTACTGTAGTGTCTATGACAAGCTATAACATTCTTTTATAAAATTTATATATATAAGAGCTCACCTCGGTATCATGCGAATATATCATGAATGGCTGAGGCTTGCTATTGTTCTTTGCATTTTGTCTGTTGTGGAACAATGTAAACTGTATAGTTAGAGAAGCAGAACACTGGAATAAGGAAGTTAGTAAGTATTCTGGTGGGCATTGCTACTGTCTACCTTTTGTGGTAGTTAGAATGAATTGGAAAAAGAATAAAGTGAAGGTAAATTGTGATTAGTTTGAGGCTTTGGCCATTGCACCTCACCAACAGGGATGTACAGTGGGTCAAAAAACTGTCCCAATGTTTTTATCATTTGGAAAGATCAGCTAATAGTGGACCAAGGATATTATGTAAATACTCGGGAAAATAGACAATGATAATATAACATATTGGGATCCTGAATCCGTTTAAACCACGTGATTCGTCCGAGACGTAATGGATCAATTAATCATTTAATATATTAACTCATTGGGACAGTTTTTTGACTCTCTGTCATTTTCCTAATTAATACATTGTATAGCCTCCTTTTGCCTTGATAACTACCTTGAGTCTTCTGGTCATGCTTTCTATAAGTTTTTGACACCTTTCTGCAGCATTCCCATTCCACTTTACCACCAACCTGTCCCATAATTCATGTATTCTCTCAGATGGTTTCTCATACCCCTTCAACCAGTCCTTTGGGTATACCCAGAGGTGTCCAATGGAATTGGGGTCAGGGGATTGTGCAGGCTATAGTAGAATTTGCATATTGTTATCTTCAAACCACTCTATTGCCCTTTTAGACTTGTATTTTGGGTCATTGTCCTACTGGAATACTCACTCTTCCTTCCCTATCTCTAAAGTTTCAAAGCTGTTCACCATCCTATGCTCCAAAATCTCAGAGTACTGCTCTATACTATAATTCCCTCAACCTCCACTAGCATTCCTACTCCTTTCCATCTCATAGTCAGCCATACCATAATATTACTACCACCTTCATGCTTAACAATAGGAATAATAGTCTTGTCTGTTCCCCCCTCATACATCTTTTTATATGACCCAAGCTTGTTGATTTTTGCACAATATCATTTTCCAACTTCTACTGTCCAATCCTTGTGCTTGTAGGCAATGTGAAGTAAGCAATTCAGTGTTGCTTCTTAGGAGGAGACCATTAGTCTTAACAACAAACCAGAAATTGTTCTTCTTGAGCATATTTCAGATTGTTTGAAGTGTGACAGGAGTAGGAAAGATAGGATTGATGAATTTGGTAGCTTGAACAGCATTGTCCAGCTTCCCAGGGGTGATTTAGTCAATTATTGATTAATTATTCTGAGAAGATAGCATGGAGGATTGTCCTCCTTTATTGTTTTTCTCATCATGATCAACTTCTTTCATGATGGGCTCAATAGTACTCTTGCTTAGACCAGTTTGGACTGAGTTTGTTGCAGGGAATAGCCATTCTGAAGAAGAAAAATGACTTGAGAGCACTGGGTAAAAGATATAGTTTTTATAATATAATGGTAAGATGAAAAGATGGTTGAAGTGATTTAAATATGATCATGTGATATAGAAGAGGTCACATGACAATTTTTGTTATCCTCACACTTGATTTGGTATTGATTTGGCCTGTCCAACACCAGATTTTAGGAAAATGACAGAGGGTCAAAAAACTGTCCCAATGAGTTAATATTTTAAATGATTAATTACTCCATTACTCCTTGGACAAATCACGTGGTTCAAACGGATTCAGGATCCCAATATGCTATATTATCATCGTCTATTTTCCCAAGTATTTACGTAATCACCTTGGTCCACTATTAGCTGATCTTTCCAAATGGTGAAAACATTGGGACAGTTTCTTGACCCACTGTAAGAAGGGTATGGGTGGGTGGGTTTTGAAAAGGATGCTAGATATTGTGTGGTATCCACATGAAATTGAAGGCTGGCAAGCGAGGGAGGAGGGTATATATGTACTGCAAAGGTAAAGTTTTGTGTACTAACTCACAAGTGGTGTGACCATGTCACATGTCCACCTTGTGCAAGAATCACCCTCTGGCTCATGCCTCACCAGATGCCCCACTCAAGGGTGATGTATAGTAGTTTTAAAACTCACTGATGATCCCACTCGAATTTCAAACAACCTCCATCCTCCTGAAAAAAAAAAGCAAACAAAAAAACAGCCACAGAGCACCAGGGAATGATAACTCAAACAAAACAGATAGCCACCCTGAATGAGAGGGGGGAGCAATTTTAAGTGGATAGCACTCCATGCCTTTTGATGAAATTTATCTACAGTCGTGGACAACCAAACATGACAAAAACAAAGATTGGGTTTTATATGCATTACTTGCTGGTATACTTGGGTCAAACTCAGTGCTAATGGCATCCTAGAATATTTTTGAGTCAAGTTGTACAAGCTGAATTTGATTTAGGGGTGATTTCATGTTGTAATGACCCCAAAAATTTTGGCCACCCTTGAAAATGGGTGCTAAAATCTCCAAAAAGTGTACAATCAACGTATTTGATGGGACCATGTATTATTCTGGGCAAAGAATGATATTGAACATATGCAAAATAAGCTAGGAAATAATAATGATTTTCAGCGCCAAGCCATGACCTAATGCAGCCATGTCAACCAACCAAGGTGGCCACCCTCACAAATGCCTTTGCAACATGTCAGGGCTCAAGAATCAGCCACAAAAAGTACCAAGTAACCCTGTACATACCAATATAGTGGGGTCCTTCAGCCTGCCAGACACTGGAGAGAACACTGGGGAGCCAATTTCATGTGTTGACTTTGCTGAGGGGGAGGAAACCATCATGACTGATGATTCTGATGTTGAGGAGGCCGGTGATGAGCTGGAACAATGGGAGGATGAGATTTTTGTGGAGAATGTGTGCACTATCACCATAGAGGGGACCATAGATGAAGATTGGCTCCCATATGAACTAAGGAAACATAAAGCTCGTAAAAAGGGTGAGCAGACTTACTCCATTTTCTTCAAAAACCATTCACATCTGTTTGTTAGAATGAGGAAATAGTTATATTTGGGGCCCTGATGTCATGAGTAAGAGTGCACGCACCCAATGTCAGTATAAAAAAGCTTGGATTGGCCAAATGAGGCTTGATGACTATCTCCCCTCCAACATTCCAGGTCCACAGGCCACAGTGGACAAAGGTGGATCCAGAAATGCACCTGAGGAACCAGGGAACCCTCCAATGCCACCTAGCAGAGAATCCTGGAGCCCTGGCTGCAGGCCTGGCCCCATCACTGATGAGGGTGGTGAGGAGTATGGTGAGGAAGACTGGGAGGAAGATCTTGAGGAGGAGATGCATGGCATGGATTCTATCAGGCCATGGGGTAAACTTCATGACAAAATTGATACGTACCTCCAGCAACACTTGAAAACCCTTCCTGTATCACAGACCAACCAACTCATAATATTGTGCTGTTTTGCAACACTTTGGATTAAAAACTTGGGTTATATGGCAACAAGTCAGCAGATTGCTGAATAGTACAAAGATATGGATTGGACCTACTTTGCTCAGAAGGTCCAAGCCCTTGCATGATACTACCAGCATTTTGAATGCCTTCCAGATGTGAAGTGGGGAGGTCTCCAACCATCCACAACACTCTTGGCAGATGAATGAGTTCAACATGCAGCAAAGAACTGGCTCAATATCCAAAAGCCAGGGACAGTGACACCACCCACATTTCACATGGTCCTCAATAACCAAATCCTCCCCTCACTGCTGATCTCACTGAGCAGACCTCTCAGTGAGAGAATGGCATGATGATGGTTGCAGAAACTAGGATGGAGACTGATGGTACTGCAAAAGGGAGTGTATATGGATGGACATGAGCAGCTTGATGTTGTGGAGGTTTCTGCCAAAAATGCAGGAGTTAGGGCACCACATGGCATGCTATGAGGTGCAAGAAGAGAAGCTCACTCATATTCCATCCGTTCTGCAGCCAGGGGAGAAGGAGATCATACCAAACTTTCAGAATGAGACCTGCCTCACTGTTAATGACTACAAAACAACTGCATATCTGATGGAAGGCCAAGTGATCTTGCAGAAAAAGGGTTGGGGTCGATTGATCCATGTGTCAGACTTCATTAATCCAGAAGAGGGGTGGTTGGTGGCTTTAGATGAGAAGGGGGAGGTCATAGATGAGGCAAGAAAGATCATCTATCCTGGAGCAAATGGTGATGCATGGTGGGATATGGATCAACTTGTGAAGCAGGTTGAACACACCATTACAGTTTTCAAGAAGCAGCACCCTGGTTGCATTGCTTTGTTTATCTTTGATCAATCCTCAGCATATGCCTCCCTCCCACATGACACACTGTGAGGGAGGAAACGCACTCACAAGTGGAACTTCACGTGTGCTCCCTCCCCACCATTGTGCTATTGATCCCGACGTGTCTTGACTCCCGAGGCATTGTGCTTCCTGGTGGCACAATGCCCCTCTCATCCTCTAGCATAGTTCTCATCTCTGCTTCTGTAGATACTCATTCTTCTCCCTTCACAACGTATTCTAGTAGTCATAGCTAATTGTCTTCTAGGTAGTATAAAGCTCAGGTGCTTGTGCATCTGAGGTAGTTAGTTCTCCAGACCCCCCTTTTGTCTCAATCCCTTTCTTCCGCTCTTTCGTATCTCAAACCTACTGTCTTTACTCATCTAATCATCACACTTGTTTGTCTCCCTTTGCTCCTGATGGACTTGAGCCCTGGCAACTGTTCCGTCAGTCCCACTTGTCTTTATTTTATCTTAGTTGTGAACATGACTTGTTGATCTTCAACTGGAGCCCACCGCAAGGGGCTTCTAGACCTGACCCTCTCCCTATCCGACACCTCAATCCCTCAGAACCTCGCGCCATACTACCCTCCATCAGACTCCTCATCAGCAATGACATTTTACACAGCTCCTGGACACACACCACAGACCACTATGGCATACTACAGAGCAAATTTCTTCGAAGACCAGCAAGCTTGGGCTGGCACCCCAACATGGAACCCTAACCCACACCGTTACCCGGCACCCTGTTATAGTAATAATGTCCAAGCTGGACCCTCAAGACCTGGGTTTGTTCCCACGCAATGGGGGGATCCAGCCAACCCCTTGCCATCCCAGATCAAGCTCCTCCTCAGCAAATGGACCTGCCCCTAACCATCCTGTGGCACCATCTACCCCACATGGCCCCCAGCAAGCATTCCCTCAAGCCCTGCCACAGCCTCAACCTTTGCAAATACCACAGCAGGCACCTACCCACTTCCCACAGCAGCAGCCGCCCCAGTACCAGCCTCCAGCACCAGCTCAGCCAGCAGCCCCTGCTCAACAGCCAGCACCAGCCTATCCAGTAGCACCTGCTCAGCCATCGGCGCCAGCACCAGTGCAGCCCCAGCATGTCCATCACCACTACCAAGCCCCCCAGCCCCAATGACACATGCTAGCCCCTCATGACCGAAGTGCTCCCAAGTTTGATGGCCAGCCACTGTCTCTCATGCGCTTTCTAGACAAAATGGCAATCTTGGGTAATGACTGTGGATTATCCCCCCAGGAATTAATCCAACACACGCTCCGCTACCTCAAGAGCCGGGAATATGAAATCTGGCGATCCTGTACCTCCACCCAGGACTGGGACCAATTCAAGCAAGACATTATTATGCTGTACCCTGGAGCCGAGGACAACCAAAAGTACTCCATCGCTGATCTAGAAATGTTTGTGGAGACACAAGCCACTATCCCCATGCGTAGTCGCTACCAATTCAGTGAGTATTTCCGCCAATTTGTCACCATAGCTAATTGGTTGCTTGACGAGGATAAGCTCACAGCCAGAGAATGTAACACCTTTTTCCTTTCGGGCTTTCACATCGACTTCCATAATCAGCTACGCAGTCAACTCCGCCTAAAGGACCCTGACCACCTGCTCACACAACCATGGGATATTCAAGACGTCGAACAAGCAGCCAGGTTTTTCCTGGATCACAATGGAGCCACCAGCGTGGCCACCTTCCCAATGCACTTCTACAGCCAGCCACCTACCACCCCCAATATTCCCATTCCACCACCCGTTCCTTCAGCAGCCCCTCAGCCAACATTCAACATGTCTTCGGTAGAGCAGTTCCTTGTGTCAGACACATTTCTTGATTGATTAGCAGGAAAGCTGGGATGGCAGCCCAATACAGGGCCCATTACCTCTTATACACAATGTACCGGGACTGCACCTCCACATTGTTTTTTTTGTTCTGAAAGCCACCAACTTCGCAGCTACCCCAAGGTTACCAAATATATACAAAGAGGGTTATGCAGATATGACACGCAGAACCGCCTCACCCTGCCTAACAGTACCATAGTATCAAGACAGAACACCCCTGGTCAAAACATGATGGAAGGAATCGACAGCTGGCACCAAGGCCAGAACCAATCAGCACCTCCACCTCAGCAACCAACAGCGCAGGCCAATATCCTTGAAGCCCCAACAGTACACCAGTACTCCTACGACACGACCCCAGCTAACATAGCCACAACCAAGCCAGGAACCATGTCCATCCAAGAACTGGAAGAATTACGACTACTTGATACAGTTGCTGTCTCATCCATGAAACGTGCCAATGAAATTCGCAAGTGTTTAGGACCCACCGGAAAGCCTAAGGATGCAAGTACCCCTCGATCCAGCAAGGTACCAACCCCCCAGCCCTCCAAAAACATTCCGCAGCACCCTTCAAGTTCATCTACACCTCAGTACCGCTATATGACACCAATTGAAGGCACGACTTCAGTACAGGACGTCATCGACCAGAGTTTGAACAGCACAGTCACTCTAACACAACACGAGCTCTATGTTTCCCCCGATGTTCAAAAACACATCAAGGACCAAGTCACAACCCAAAGGATACCCCCAGGCACTGCTGGTGTCTTGGTGATCTGTGAATTCCCTTCCGAAGGCCCCATCACCTCCCTTATTCAGCAGAAACCCCTTCCTGACAATGTCATAGTTGCCAACTCCATTGAAGACCTCCACACCATACCACTCAATATTGATGGAAAACTCACAGTTGATGCAATTCTTGACGAAGGATCGCAGATCATAGGTATTCAGAGAGACGTGTGGGAAAAGCTGGACACACCAATGAGATCTGATCATACTATGATTATGGAGTCTGCTAATGCCTCTAGGGATGCTACTATAGGCCTCCTAAAGGACCTCCCAGTCCACATCGGCACTTCAACCTTCTATATCCAAGTTCAAGTTGTCGAAAATGCCTCTTATGAGGTTTTGCTTGGTCGCCCCTTCCTTACACTATTGAATTCAGTCACCCACCACTTCCTGGATGGCAACTCAAGCATTACCCTCACTGACCCCAACACTCTATCCGTTATCACCATCTCCACCCAGCCTTGCATCTGTCCTGCATCAACTGCACAGGGTTTTTGAGTATCGATGATTTGGCACTTAGCCGAGGAGATCTAAACACCACTCCAACCCAGTCTTACCATATACCCCCAATCTCCATCTCCCCTCTTTCATGCTATATGATCTCTCCACTTGCATTCATGTCTGCCCCATTTGAACCTGTCCAGTTGATTAAAGATATTTTCGAACTCTCCCTTACCGAAATAGAGCCTAATAGTATGACCCCACCAGACATATCTAATTTCGCATACAAGAAAGTCACTAATCGCATCAAACCTGTTGCTACAACCCTACCCGAGAACTTCCATATAGTTCGATGTATCCCCTCTGATCCCCTCACTTCCTTACCAACACTTCCAACTCACCCACCCAATTTCTCACCTGGAGAATGATTTACAGAAGAATGAAAGAATGCTATGCAAGTAAACAAGGACAGTTTTTTATGGCCCAAAGAAGAGAAGCTTGTACACCACCTTATCAAGCTCCAAGAATTTGCGTTTGCATGGGATGACTCTGAAAAGGGAACATTCTCCTCTGATTATTTTGACCCTATTGTAATTCTGACCATCAAGCACATACCCTGGGCTCTCAAGAACATACCTATTCCCCCTGGTATCTACCATTGCGTCATTGAGATCATCAGGACCAAGATAGCAGCAGGGGTTTATGAGCCATCAAGTTCTTCTTACCGCTCCCACTGGTTCTGTGTCCTTCAGAAGGATGGAAAGTGCCTCCGAATCGTCCATGATCTCCAACCCCTCAATGCTATCACCATCAAAGACAGTGGTCTGCCCCCCATCATGGAACAGTATGCTGAGTTGTTTGGAGGACAAGGATGTTATAGTGTATTTGACCTATTCGTTGGTTATGACCAATGGGCCATTGCTACTGAGTCCTGAGACCTCACTACCTTCCAGACCCCCCTAGGCACCTTCTGACTCACTTCGCTACCTATGGGTTACACAAACGCACTGTAAGGGGACTTGCGTTCACTTCCCCTTATGCAAGGTATGTCTAGAGATCTGTGGTTGGATGTCCGGGCTCAGCCTTCTTAGCCGATGCCCAATGCCCAAGCCCGGTCTCAGCCTTTGGCCACCCCCATCCCTGAGCCCGACCCGCAGACGACTTCATCATCTATTTGTTTTTTGTTTATTGTTTGTGCATATTATATTCTGGTAGCTAAGTAGTGTTTGGTTGCCTGGTCTGTGTGCAGACTGCTATGTACTTATGTAGCATGGGTGGCGATTGTAATCACCACCTGAATATCAATTTGGTTCCGGTGCACTATCTTCCCCTAACACGCACTCCAAATTCAACATGGCAACCTCACATTCCTCCTCCTCCCAGAAATTCCCCACGTAGCAGTTCCTTTCATGGACGATGTCCCTGTCAAAGGTCCCAAGACTCGTTACAAGACAACAGATGGGGGATATGAGACCATTCCAGAAAACTCAGGGATATGCAGGTTTGTATGGGAACATTTACTGAACATAAATAGGATTATCCAATGTGTCAAGCATGCTGGAGGAACCTTCTCCATCCTCAAATCTCACATCTGCATCCCCTCTGCACTTGTTGTTGGCCACCTGTGTACCTATGAAGGATGACTCCCCAAAACATCACAAGTTCAAAAAATCACTGACTGGCCCTTACCAAAATCCCTCTCCAAAGTCAGGGGTTTCCTCAGCACCCTTGGCACCATCTGAATCTTCATCAAAGACTTCGCTAGGATTGCCCGCCCCCTTGTCAATCTCACAAGGAAAGATGTAGAATTCAATTTTCGGCACAGAACAACAATAGGCCATGGACATCCTCAAGGAACTTGCTTGTAATTCACCAGCTGTCTGTGCTATCAACTACACCACCAACTCTGAGGTCATACTAGCTGTGGATACGTTGTTCATTGCTGTTGGGTATATCCTGTCACAAATGGGTGATAAGGGAAAAAGGTATCCCTCTCGTTTTGGCTCGATCACGCTTAGAGAACAGGAGTCTCGCTATTCACAGGCCAAGCTAGAGCTTTTCGGCCTATTTCAAGCTCTCAAGGACATTCACATCTGGATAGTAGGGGTGAAGAACTTAGTTGTGGAAGTTGACACAAAGTACATAAAGGGTATGATTAACAACCTGGATATACAGCCCAATGCAACAATTAACCAGTGGATTGCAGCTATCCTCCTCTTCAACTTCAAGCTCCGTCATATTCCTGGCAAGGATCATTCTGGCCCTGACAGCCTCTCATGACGACCCTGCGCTCCTGAAGACCCTACCAATAGCGAAGATTTTGAAGAATGGATTGACACCGCTAATGCATTTCCCCTCTCCATCCTCCCCTCCTCTCCACAACCACACCATCACCACTCCCCACACTCCAAATGGTGGCTGGAGTCTTGTAGTGTGTTTTCTATAGAGATCCTCAACGAAAACTGTGCAACACTGACCTCAGTCTATTCAATAGGCATGGATACCCACCCAGCCTCGCTACCAACTGCTGCCTCCCTCACACACCCACATTCCGATGCCACACCACTCCCAACTCCCTCTATTCCCAGATCGAAGAAAGCTGAAGTCTGCAAGCTCAAAATACAGCAGATCCACAATTTTCTCACCAACCCAGCCAGGCCAGACAATATGTCAGAAGAGGACTTCAAGAGGCTCATTCGGTCAGCCAGCAACTTCTTTGTTCAAGAAGGGAAGCTGTGGAAAAAGGATAGGAAAGCTAAACACAAGGTAGTGGTACCGAAAGAGCGGCGTTATGAGCTGATTTGTCAGGCACATGATGAGATGGGACACAAAGGTCTCTTTACAGTCTGAATTCGACTCCTCAAGCAATTTTGGTGGCCTTACCTGGAGCAGGATGTCCGCTGGTTCATCCAGATATGCCACAAGTGTCAAACACAACTTCTCTGCCACATCTACATTCCCCCAACAGTCTCCACACCTCTCTCTCTCTTCCGAAAAGCGTATATCAACACCATGTTTATGCCAAAGTCCAATGGGTTCCAGTACATTGTCCATGCCCACTGCTCCCTCTCATCTTACCCCGAATGGCAAATGCTTAGACAAGAAAATGCTCAAGCCCTTGGCACCTTCATTTTTGAAGATATCCTGTGCCGATGGGGAGCAATTGAAGAAATTGTCACCAACAATGGCCCCACCTTCATCCAAGCAACTGAGTACCTAGCGAACAAGTACAAAATCCACCACATCCGTATCTCCCCCTACAACCACCATGCAAATGGCCCTGTCGAACAGCGTCATTTTGATGTTAGGGAAGCCCTCATCAAAGCTGCTGAAGGAGAAGAATCACAGTGGACCTCTGTAGCTCCCTCCGTATTTTGGGCTGAACGCATTTCTATACAGAAATCCACAAGTTACTCCCCCTATTACATTGCTCATGGACTTGAGCCTCTCCTCCCCTTTGACCTTGCTGAAGCTACCTATCTCTCCCCCACACTCACTAAACCCATCCCCACTGCCAATCTCATTGCCTACAGGGCAATCCAGCTCCAAAAGCGACCACAAGATCTCAAATGCGTGAAGGATCTGGTCATCAAAGCCTGCTATGACTCCATCTGGCAATTCAACGAAAGGTTTGCCAACAACATTTGCGATCAAAACTTTGAACCAGGCACCTTGGTCCTGGTCCAAAATTCACGACTCAATGGCACTCTCAGCAACAAGACACAGCCCTGGTACCTTGGCCCTATGGTAGTCCTATGATGAACACAAGGAGGTAGCTACATACTCTCAGAACTCAACGGATGATCTCCAAGCTCCAGTTTGCAGCATTTCAGCTTGTCCCCTACCACCCATGTGACATTCGAGCCATCCCTCTCACCAAGATCACAGACACAACATCACAAGAACTCAACAAGACCACCTACGATACAGATCCAACCACCAACTCATCTACTCAATGCTCCTCATCACCCACTCCCTTTGCACCCTCCCACCTCCCCAGCTAGCCCCCCCCCCCCCCACACCACTCCGACACTTGATTGACTGGGAAGTCGATATTCAAGTACCCCTCAGATGTGAGGGAGGAAACGCGCTTGTGAGTGGAACTTCACGCATGCTCCCTCCCCACCATTGTGCTATTGATCCCGATGTGTCTTGACTCCCGAGGCATTGTGCTTCCTGGTGGCACAATGCCCCTCTCATCCTCTAGCATAGTTCTCATCTCTGCTTCCGTAGATACTCATTCTTCTCCCTTCGCAATGTATTCTAGTAGTCATAGCTAATTGTCTTCTAGGTAGTATAAAGCTCAGGTGCTTGTGCATCTGAGGTAGTTAGTTCTCCGGACCCCCCTTTTGTCTCAATCCCTTTCTTCCGCTCTTTCATATCTCAAACCTACTGTCTTTACTCATCTAATCATCACACTTGTTTGTCTCCCTTTGCTCCTGACGGACTTGAGCCCTGGCGACTGTTCTGTCAGTCCCACTCATCTTTATTTTATCTTAGTCGCAAATGCGACTCATTGATCTTCAACACTAAAAGCACATGAAATGAATAAATCAGATGGTGGAAAACAGTGCAAACAATGTGATACAGTAATTCCACTCACAAACCCAAACCAAGCTTTCCATGGACTCCCACAGAAGATGACTCTACCAGATGGCCAACCAAAAGGATTACAATGTGTACTTGAAGAATGTGGATTTGATGTCTGACACCTGAAGGCCAAATGTTCACCTGTGTGTCCCATCAAGAACAAGGACTGCTGTATGGCCCACTTACTCAGTCACCAAGAGGATTTTACCAATCAGGAGTCAATGTTGGAAAAGAAATTTCAGGAGGCTGGTCACTTGTGTATTTTCTTACCTAAGTTCCACTGCGAGCTCAATCCAATCAAGATGGTAAGTGATTGATCCCCTATAATATCTGTGGACTTGCACTCACTAAACATGTTACAGTATTGGGGTTGGGTAAAGTATCGCTATTGTGATACTGCCAAGTCCTTCTTTTGGGAAGTGAAGTCCAATGCTGAGAAATGGTTAAATGCTTGCCCACGTGAGGTCATTCAGCAATTTATAAACCAGTCATGGCGTTTTATGGATGCCTACTGGAGGGGTCTCACAGGCAGAGCAGCTGCTTGGGCTGTTAAGAAACATAAGGGCCATTGCGTGGTTTCTCAGAGTGCCATGATGGCACTTGATGTGATTTTAAACTAGCTTTATCATCGCAATGCTCATAGGATACAGCACTTGAGTCAGCGCTTATTGTATCAATCACCAAAAAAATATTGGCCACCCTAATCACTTGTGGGAAAAATCCATAAAAATGCTATTTCGACACGTCTCAATGAGCTGAGTTCGAATCTGGTCTTGGTTTGTCTCAGAAAACTCATAATCTATCAAAATGCTTTTTTGTCATGTTTGGTTGTCTGCGACTGTACACTCATAAACTTAAGGAGAATATTTACATAGAGTATTACATCAAGCCAAGCATATGTCTCATGGATCACTAAGATCCAAATGGAAGAATTGGATCCTAGTCAAGTTATCTCTCTACCTGCGTATGACAAGGACTATGTACCACTATTTACATAGTAATGGAGCCCAATCTCATTGTTATAGAAGATAACATACATGAAAATGGACAATAGATAGCAAGCTAAAACTGGTGTTTCAACAAAACTTTGATCCTGTAGACTCTTGGAGGCTGGATATTGACTACACCTGAGAAAATTGAGTGCTCGGACACACAAACCACCACTAAAGCCAGGTGAGCCAGGTGCACAAAATACACCAGATTAGGGCTGCTGAAGTTCAGTTCAGAACTTTGGTTTGAACCTGAACCTCCTGAACTGAACCCAAAGGTTCAGTCTGGTTCAGGTGCAGGTTCAAACCTTGGCCTGCTGACTTGGCTCATGGTTCAGGCATAAGTATAGGGAGCCTGAATGTGTCTGAATGCATTTGAATGCACTGCAGCAACCAGAGAGGGAGTGGGAGGGAGGCAGCGTGAGGTTTGGCCTATATGTCAGGAACAATAGCACTGATTAGATTGACCCACTCCTTCTCTCATCATCACCATCAATATCCCCTACCTTCCATCCTCATTTGGTGACCTCACACCATGCTGTTGGTTGCATTGTTACCACCATTCCATGCAGAGTTCCAAGTGGTTCTTATGCCCTATAGCAAAGCTTGAACAATGCACTCTTTGTGGAGAAAAATGCATTTTGGTGTACATCACCACTTCCACACAGATGTCTCTATTCTGGGGCTATTTCCCAACACCTTGGGACATGCCAGCCCACATCTGGAAGGGCTCTACCACATCTTTCCAATGAGCTCACTCATGTCTGGCTGTGCTTGGCAGTTGCCTTGCAATTTAAGGATCTTTGTCACTCCCATCACCTCTTCTCCCTTACTGGTCCTTATTTACCTAGATACTCTATTTACTCTTTGGCTGTCACATATATCACAGTAGTTCTTTTGCATTGTACAATCCATGTGCTGTTCAGATGATTTTGACTGATTTAAATTAACTCACCCTGTAGCCACCCAAATACACATTGGCACTGCAGTGGCAGTGCTACTTAATTATGTGCTGCTTGATTATCCAATATTGACTCTGGTGGGCCATTGTTGATTTTCATTCTGTTCTCACTTTTTTCCTCTCATGATATATTCCAAGAGTCAGATGAGTATTTAAGTGCTGATATTGAACCAGTTAAAGATGTTATAGTACAGTGAGCAAGTAAGTTCTTTTCATTGGAGAGCCTCATTGTTTTACTGATTTATTATTTAGCTCAGCCATGTCAGGTACCCAGCTCTTGGGTGTATGGCAAGAGACTATTTGGCAGGATCCTCAGTAGCCTCTAAGAGAGTATACTTACTTGCAATTTTCTCAGAGCTAATATCTTTACAGCTTTACAAATTGCAAAAGATGGATATAGGACTGGAATTCTAGGTGATGGAGTGGAATTAAAGAATGGGAACCTAAAGAATAGATCTTTGAATAGTTTAATTATAAAATAAACTTTGATTTGGCCATTTTTTAAAAAAGTTCAGGGTTCGAACTGGTTTGAACCCTGAACTGAACTTGCTGAACCAGGTTCAGGGGGTTCAGTTCAGGTTCAGGTTCAGGTTCAGACCAAAGGGGTGCTGAACTGAACTGAACTGAACTTTGGCACCCCTACGCTGGATTGGGCCCGGACCCAGGGTCAGTTTTGGTACCCACATATTGACGACAACCAACAAAAAAATTGTGTCCCCATTTGTGATAACAATTGAAGCTCACAAATCATCGTAGTTGCATAATTGTAAATGTCTGAACACCCAACAGGGTTGCAGTTCCAGACAACATGGGTCAATGGTATATAAACCCTCGGCTATTGAGGAAAAGAAGAATTGCAAAAGCAAAAAGTTCCAGCAGTATCCCACCCCCTCCAAAACCCTGTCCATAACTTGACCATTCTACAATGGATCGGTGTGGAGATTATCCAACAGACGTTGATAAAACATTCAACCCCATGGTATGACCGAATCTCATTCGTCCATTGATCTGCTGATCGATGCCAACTGTGGGGCTACAAGCAAATAAAGATACCGGAGGCAACTACATTACAGTTACAAAAGGCAGTAGGACAGCTATCAGAAAAGTCACGAAGAAAAGTATACGCAGATATCCAAAGGGAACGAGAAGCAGCAAAGGCACAAGAGAAACAAGCAAAGATACAAGAAGCGCAAGAGGCAGAAAGAGCATTAACGGCAGAAAGACAACGAAGAGCACTAGAGTCACAACAAGCACTAGAGTCCCTACGGGAACAAGAAAGTCGAGAGAGAGTAAGACAATCGGGGCCTTACTGGCAGCCTAAAATCGTCGGACAGGGGATAGCAAGGAGACTTAATTGATACGTTGTAATAAAGGGATGCATAATGTAAAAAAAAGTGTCCACAAAAACTACCGAGGTATAGTCCCAAAACAAAGCGCCTAGTAGATCGTCGTCGACCTAGCTTTTCCAATGGGTCGAGCAGAAGTAGCAGCAGCCGAGGAACTCTGGCCGCCGCCGCCCTTGCCAATACCTACACCCGCCTTGACCGCAAACGACATGCGAGCCCTCCTCGAGCTCGCAACAGGTCGCTGGTCGAAGCCATAGCTGCCCACAGCACTCGACAGCCTTAGTAATTCCTGCAGCCTCTTCACAGCCCTCATCCGCTCCTCCACCTCCCCTTCCGTCGGAGCATACCCGGCAGCGGTGACTGAAACATCGGTCCTTGCAAGCATCTTGTAAAATTCAGAGCCCCGCTCAAGCTTGAGAGTGAGAAAATCTTTCGGAGTGGTGTTAACATCAACGACATCGTCCTCGTAGCATTGCATGGATAGCGACTTGATGGGTGATCCAGCGAGGTTGGAAATAGTTTTGACAACGCTGTCGACGGGGAAGAAGGGGGCGATGTGCAACTTGCAGAGTTTTTGAAGCGGAGTTTCAGAGGGCTTAGCAAAGAGGCTGTCGTTGGAGACAGCCGTAGTGAGAACTTGTTGACGGTGAGACCCACGGTGGCCATGATCCCCTTGGTACAGGATCAGTTAAAATCCTCGTTCTCGTGGTAGCAGCTGCCGAGATCGAGGACTTGTAAGCGACAAATGATGGGGGTAGTGGCCCATTGCTCGTCGCCGAGATGGGTGACTCGGATAGTGAGTCTCCAAAGGGCGGGGATCCAGAGTAGGGAAGGGAGAATCCGGCGCATCCTCATCGCCTTGAACCAAGGGGATGTAGGGTGCGCCCTGGAGCTCCGGTGCATGCAGCTCAGAGCAGGTGATGCAGTCGAGTGAGAGCCCTCGGAGGTTTGAGCACGGAGCAGTGATAGATCGCTAGGAGGACTGCGATGTCCTGTTTGCCTCTGTTTGGTCTCGAGCCTGAGGGAACTCTTCGATGACGCCATCAATTGAGGACATGACCATCGACTCTCTATGTGTGGTATTTGGCCCTGCTTGCACATATGTATTTCGGATACACTTTACTATCCCCGCTTGCGATAATCGCTAATACAAACGCCCACAACCTTCAATGTCTTCGCCAAGACCCAGAATTCCACTCCCGTCACGCGCAGCCTCGGCGTTACGAGCAGACGAAACCGAACGTCATCAGCGAGATCGTACTCTCACTGCAGCAGACGTATATAAAGATGTCTGGGGTGACTTTTATCGCTGGAAAAGCGGTAATGATGCGCGAATTATGCGAGAATTCTGTGTAGCCCGGCCAGATATGCATAGTCAAAGACGTACATACGACTATAGCGACGGGTTCGACTTCGATCATTGGGACTCTGACCATGAGTATCTTTCTTCGTATTCGCCCTCATCAACAGCGACAGATGAACATGACCTTGACGAGGAAATGTCCTTTCTAACTTTCAAGGATTCGTCCTCTACTCGCCCACGATTTGTTATCACAACATATGCTTATCTACCGGAGGAGCTCGTGGATGCTAGTGATGGAGGGCTCGAGTTTGAGCTCGATACGTCCTACATCCCTATCAAATCCGCATTTGGTGACGGCCCTGTTGTGCCTGGTATGGACCTACATTTACCTCATCCATGTTATTTCTCTTGTACTCCCACCTCTCGCAACTTACCTCGGGACATTCAACCCAACACACTTCCTTTTTCTCCTTTCGAAGACAATCCAAGCTTTGACCTACTTCGCTACCTGCCACCATTCCACGGCTTCTTATGGCAAATGGACTTCATTGATCCGGATAGTAAGTTTAATGCACGAACAAAGAACTCAAATGAAATTCAATGATTGACCCTGGATATAGTAGAGCTTATTCATCTCGAGGCAGTCCGTCGATTGCGTTATCATTTCCATTTTTCCTTTGCACAGATCGACGCACTTCCTTTCCTTGCAACCGTTCGGATAACCCGTGCTAGTGGTCTACTCTGGGATACTTCTCAACGTGATTTGCTTCGTTGGCCGGGAATGCAACTATCCGAGATCCCCGAGCTGAGCCTGGCCGATCTTCAAACGATACCCCCCAAAGGAGATATGTTTACGGACCTTGCGAATGGGATGAGGGGGTTCTGCCCAAACTTGAATTGTGTTCAAACATTTTGTGGAGTTCATAGTAAGCCTTGTTTTTCGTGCGGATAAGTAGTGTTGACAGATGCATAGGAGAGATGAGGTACCCTGACCTCGAACCGATTAAACCGTTACACACCTCAAGCCACCTTCAATTAAAGAAAGGAAATCCTTGCAGTGATTACTGTTTCAGATACATCGACCTTTTTAATGAATTCCAACTGGTGCGTTCACCGCCTGTTAACTTGTTTACACTCGTTTGTTCTGATGGGGATGATAGGAGGCCGTTCAGTGGGAGAATGCAGATGATATCAAAATTCTTCACAGTATATTGCAGGTAGCACCAGATATACTGCCCTGCGACCTTGCGATTATAATGCGTGCAAAATGTCAAGATGTGAGTTTTTTGTTACTCTACCAATCACCAGATCGATCGCCTCTGTTCATTACAAATTCGTCAGGTTTTCGTGTATCGTTCGCGGTTCTTCCCTGATGAGAATATTGGGGATGATCTCAATTTGGATTGGGGACAAAACGAGTTATCCGTGTATAGTACGTCCTGCGAGTCCCAATCTATCCAACTGTCTGTTGATGATGCGCCAGATGACGACCCCTTCTCGGCGGATTCTCTTCGTGCGAGTGCTAAGTTTGCCGCGTAAATTCGCCGTGGGCACCTCCTTGCGAAGCTTGAATTAATTTTATCTCCAGGTTAACCCCATGCAAGCACAAGGGCCCATGCAATCGCGATTCAGGCTGTCAATGCTTCCTCGACGGTCATCATTGCCAACGCAATTGTTGGTGCAACCCCAAGTGTGAGTCATTCCAGTGACAGCATCGTCTTTTCCTTCTAAACAAAGTTACCCCGGCCCCAAGGCGGCATTCGATGGAAAGGCTGCCGCTGTGCCCCGGAGCCGGGTACGAGAAGGAGGACATGCTCGACCGAACAGGGTTGTCCTTGTCTGGCTTCGGCGAGAGAATGCGATCCTGAGCTGTGCAAAAGGTGTGATGCACGGTGAGTTTTCCCTTTTATATTGAGAAATTTATTCTGAATGGTTTCCCAGAGGTACAGACACTCCCATTCTATTTAATTTTTGAGAAAGCTCACGGCGGTGTTCGGTTTTGATCAGGAAAGAAAAACAAGTCAATCTGCAACAACGTTAATTCCCAGAGAGCAATATATCCAGTAAATATCCCCGCTGCGCTAGTTTTGCATCTGCCTAACGTACATACCGCCGTGTAGCTCATCGAGATTAAGAAAGGGTCTTGGGGGCTTGGCGCGTTTACGACGCAGGCTCTTCGTGCATCGCAGCCCGTGGGAGGTGAGGAACACGACTCACCATAGCATTGGTATCAAGGACGATTTTTACAGAATATGTTGGGGAGATACTGCCGTTGGATAACGACATCCATAATAGTACTGCCGCGTGAGGATTATTCCATCACACGGTATCCCCCAGCACGAGAGTATTGACGTGCTGACGGTTGAACAGTATCGTGAGCCACACGGGTCTCAACTACGGGTTTGACTTGAACAAGAACGTCGTCCTGGATTCTATGTATGTCGGGAACGAGACGCGATACTTGAACCATGAAGGGCCCAAATCACATGCTGTCCAGCCAGAGAGAGGTAATAAGACGGCGAATTGTAGCGGAAAGGGTAGGTGAACAACGCCCATTTCAACTACGGGTTACTGAACTATCTGTACAGTGGTTTATGTCAACAACCAGCACCGTATTATGTTTTACACGGGTAGGAACCAACTATTGTCCGGAATGAACTAGAATTGACGCTGTATTTCAAGAACGCCGAGTCGAGGCCGGATCCGAACTTTTCATTGACTATGGGGTTGAATACTGGACTGCTCAAGATGAATGGGATGCGGGTAAGAAGCAGGCGGTCTACTGGAGATAGATGCTAGTAATCCGTGGTGCAAGTGAGTGCAAATAGATTGACGACCTCTTTTGTCAGGAACCGAGTGATAAATACAACATGATCACATATGTGGGGAAGGAGTCTCAGTGTCCGCATCCGCCAACAACATCCGTAAGCAGCCCTGCCCAGGGCACTTGACCGAACCTCCTGGTGTTTTCCTACACTGAAATTTACAGCGGGTATGCATGCTTCCTACATGGGTGGTGGCTCGAGCAGACTTAAATACTTAGGCTGATCAGAATGTGATATTCTGCCGCTGACATTTCTGCTGCCTGCGCGGGCCTCGATTTATCGCTTCATCCTCCCCATGACCTTCGAAGAGAACCCCCTGTTTCCTGATGCTCTGCCCGGAAATAATCATGGGCTGGTGTATCAAAGATTTTCCCCGGCCCACAAAAAATACTTCATGGTAATCGTATCATGGTGTGGTTTGGTGGGTGTATGTCGACTTTGTATTCGGAGCACCTAAGAATTCAACAAACCTTCAGCCTTCATATCTCGTACTTTCTGTCCATAGATCCCTGATTCTTACCCTTTGGCCTAGGTAGTATGGGTATGTCCTGCTACCCTTTCGCCTGTTCCGAATTTCCCAGTCAATGAGACCTACTTGGTGCACCTATTGCCAGGCGTAACCCAGATATGATGATCGTACGCGGGAGGGAGGAAGGTGATAGAATCTGTTATCCCGAGGATCGTTTGGGAGGGGTCGTATTAGGCGGGTTTATATTTGCTCCTTTCTCTGTCCTCGCCTGCGGGCTGATAACCCATTATTTTGAGGGCGCGTTGGCAGCTAGATCGATCTGGTATTGAGTTCATCGATATCGTGCACTCGCGCAGTGCAGAAGTTCTGGTATGCAACAAGTGCGGTACCAGCGATATTGGCTTGGATGGGGCTTGCGTTCTCGGTTTCGGCTGGGGATTGGGTAGGTAAGGTGCTGCAATACTTGTGGTATGGGGTCCTCCTAATGATGGCGATATAATGAGGAGTTGGCTACTCGACGGCGACAACTGAGAAACTGATGGTTGGCTATAAGCTGTCTCCCCAACCTGGATCTTCTTTGCCCCGCGTAGTCACAAAATGCTTAGTAAGCAGTGTGTCCCTTAAAGGGATTGAGAGATTGTGAAGGGTTCTTCCGATGGCCGAACATACCAACGCCAACATGCTCTTTGCAAACTTTAACCAGGACTTTTCGTACGTCGTTCTCTTGTCCTCATTCACACTCTATAACATCTACTAGATGTATTTCAGTCGGTACACGGAAAGGTTACAGCATCACCAACTGTGACCCCTTCGGTCGTGTCTACACCATGAGTCAGCTCCTCTCCCCTTCCTCCACACACACTTTCCCTCTCCTAACTCTCGGACCTACGCAGACGATGGCGCGCGTGGAATAGTTGAAATGCTCTTCTGCACTTCCCTTATTGCGCTCGTTGGTGCCGCTGACCAACCCCAATCCAGTCCTCGCAAGCTCCAGATCGTGAATACGAAGGTAACCCTTTCCCTCCCCCTTCCCCAGTCCTGTCCTTGGCCCTGATGCGCCTCAAAGCGGCAATCAATGATATGCGAGCTGTTATTTCCCTCCTCGATACTGGCCGTCAAGCTGAACCGAAAAACACTGGTCATCGTCCTGGAGACCGAAATTTACATCTATGACATCTCGAATATGAGATTGCTGCATGTCATCGAGACGACGCCAAACCCCGAAGGTCAGTGCTCCGTGTTGCTCTACCCCGTAGTCTGCCACCTGAAGCATCAAGCACACAAAAGCAATATGTGCGCTCTCGCCATCCGCGTACAACTCGTACCTCGCCTATCCCTCGCCCGTCCCCTCTCCCGGCTCCACTCTAGCACCCACGGCAACCTCGTCCAACACCAAGCTTGGCTCGGATTCTACGATCTCTTCTTCCTCGAGCGCCGCCGCCGGCAGTAGTAGTAGTAGTAACGCCGGTATTGGTGGTGGCGGTGGTAGTGGGAGTAGCGGGCAGACACACCAATCCGGTGATGTGCTGCTATTTTCCACACGTTCGCTGACGGTCGCCAATGTGATCCAAGCGCATAAAGCGCCCATCTCGTTCCTCGCTATTGACTCGACTGGTACCCTTCTTGCGACGTCCTCGGAAAAGGGCACTGTGATAAGGGTATGGAGTGTTCCTGGAGCGGAAAAGTTGTACCAGTTTAGGAGGGGGACGAGGGAGGCCAAGATTTATTCGATGAACTTTAATCTTGTTGGGACGCTATTGGCGGTTAGTTCGGCCCATGATACGGTTCATATTTTCAAGTTGGGGAATCGGGGGAAGGGTCAGGGTGAGAGGGGGGGTTCGTCGTCGTCGGCGGCGGGGGCGGGGGTGGGATCGAGTGGAGGCACAGGTGCGGTGAGTCCACCCGAGTCGGTTGATAGTCAGCAAGGGTTGGATGGGGGGTACGAGGCGTTTGTAGAGAAGTCGACTTCGAGCAGTCTTTCGTGAGTATAGGGAGCGCCTTGGTTTTGATTTTTCTGTATTGATGGGGATGTTAGGTTGAGTTTGAGAAGAAAATCGTTGCAGATGACCAAGAGTCTGTCACATTCGATGGGCGGGTATCTACCTAACACGTTGACGGAGATGTGGGAGCCGACGAGGGACTTTGCGTTTTTGAAGCTTCCGACGAGTGGTGCACGGACAGTTATTGCGCTCTCGGGGTGTGTATCCCTCACCACTGCATGTTTAGGTGCATGCTCATGTGTGTGGTTGCCAGGACAATGCCGCAGGTGATGGTTATCTCGTCTGAAGGATACTTTTACTCGTACAGCATTGATCTGGAGAACGGAGGCGAGTGCACACTGATGAAGCAATACAGCCTGCTTGAGTCGGGGGACGATAGCTCTGGGCTTGCAGATAAATGGTAGCCTAGATAAGATAAGATAAGGTTTAGTCATGTAGCGACATATCCCTAGTCATCCCACGTAACCCATGAACACTATCATAAGAACTCGCTTCTTCACACCCACTACCACCACCACACTCCTTTTCCGTCGCCTATTCGCATCGCACACGATGCCTCCTCCTAGTTTCTTGACTGAAGACGCGCAGCTGATCGCGGATCTCGCCGCGCTTGAAAAAAAATCGCCGAAGCTCGTCCGCTCGTCGGTTTATCCCGCACCTACTGAGCCTAATACCCTCATTCGTAGCTGGAAGCTCAATGAATTCAAGTACTATGATATACCTTCACCGTTTCCCACTCTTGCCCGAGGGTTGTTTAGCACCCAGATGGATGAGCAAGATCAAGATCGTGCTGGCGTGCGATATAGGATCGTTGCTAGAGGCTATGACAAGTTTTTCAACATTGGTGAGGTGCCATGGACAACTGTACGTGAAACCAAAAAAAAAAAAAACTTGTACTCCCCCGTTCTTTTCGTGCTTATGGTTGAAATATAGTGGGAAGCCCTAGAAGCACACACCGCGCCGCCATACACGCTCTCCCTCAAATCCAACGGATGCATCATCTTCATTGCGGCGCTGACGCCTTCCAAGCTTATTATCACGTCTAAACATTCTATTGGACCTATAGCGGGTGTTGAGATGAGTCATGCGCAGGCGGGTGAGATGTGGTTGAGGCGGTATTTGGAAGAAAAGGGGAGGACTGAGGAGGAGTTTGCTGCGAGGCTTTGGGCGGAGAATTGGACCGCTGTTGCTGAGGTTTGCTCTCTTTCTTTCTTTCTCTCTCTTATGGGATGAGCGTTTGTTGATGATGATCTTTTTTTTTTTTTTAGCTCTGTGACGACTCGTTTGAGGAGCATGTGTTGGCTTATCCGCCTGAACGCACGGGTCTGCACTTGCACGGACTCAACGTCGCGACCAAGTCGTTCCAGACGATGTCACACGAGATCGTAGATGCATTTGCTGACGAGTGGGGGTTCATCAAAACCAAGACGCATATACTACAGTCCATTTCCGAGGTACGCGAATTCACGTCGCACATCGCCGAGGTGGGCGAATGGGAGGGAGAGGCTGTCGAAGGGTTTGTTGTGCGCACGCGGGTTACTGAGCCGCCTACAGAGGGTGTTAGACGTGGTGGTAAACGCTCCTCCTCCTCGGTGTCCAAGGGACAGTCACCATACGCCCCCGGCTCTTCCTTTTTTTTCAAAGTCAAGTTTGATGAGCCGTATATGATGTATCGGGATTGGAGAGAGGTGACCAAGATGTTGTTGACGACCAAGGGGCCGATGAGTGCTTCGATGTTGCCCAAGAGCAAGATGAGGCGGAAGGAAACAAAAGTGTATGTCAAGTGGGTGATTGAGGAGATTAAGAAAGACAAGAGTGCGTTCAGTGGGTATACGAAGGGACATGGGATTATTGCTACGAGGGAGAGGTTTTTGAAGTGGTTGGAGGAGGAGGGGGAAAGTGCAAAGTTGAAGGAAGAGGAGGAAGAAGAGAAGCAGGAGCAGAAGAAAAAGTTTGAAAAGGCGATCATTGTGCCTGTTGCAATTCCTGGATGTGGTGAGTAGCTGTTTTGACCCACGATCGAGTGTTGAAGCTGATATGGGGTTGTAGGGAAAACTTCTGTGGCCGTTGCGCTTGCTCATATTTTCGGCTTCGGACATACCCAGAGTGACGATGTCCGTGCTAAAAAGCCTGCTCCCATGTTTGTCAAAAATGTCATTGGGCTGCTAAAAGACCACGATGTTGTTATCGCGGACAAGTGCGTTTCTCTCCTTATCCCTCATCCCTATTACACAATACTTAGCCCCGTGCCAACTAGAAACAATCACCTCA
This sequence comes from Lepiota brunneoincarnata, assembly GCA_023014365.1. Classification (NCBI taxonomy): domain Eukaryota; kingdom Fungi; phylum Basidiomycota; class Agaricomycetes; order Agaricales; family Agaricaceae; genus Lepiota; species Lepiota brunneoincarnata. The sequence continues at coordinate 234,790 of JAEBUN010000050.1, forward strand.
AACAACACCGCCAACAACTGCGCGAAGCCGTCGCAAAATACTCTCCACCTATTCAACTTATCGCACTTAACTGGTCCCTCGACAAACCCCCCGCAACGATCCATCGCATCTGCTCAGACAGGGTCGTCAGCAGGGGAGCCAACCACCAAACACTCACACCCGATGTGTCGCTCGCGCGTTCGCATGAGGATGTCATTTGGCGGTTTATCGATTCTACGGAGGAGCTTGCGGATGCGGAGGTGGATGCGTGTGTGGATATGGATGTGGAGGATGATTTGGCTACGATGGTGAGGAAGGCGGTGGATGGGCTGTGGAAAGTTCTTGGTGGGCCTGATGGGTTGCTTGGTGGGGAGAAGCCGAATGAGGAGAGGATTCGGGAGGGGTGCGCGATGGTGGGTGCGTATGTGCCTGCTTTGAAGAAAGCCGAGGAGGTCAAGAAGGAGAAGGAGAAGGAGAAGGAGAAGAAGACGGAGCCGAGGTACTTTGGGGTGTTGCCTGAGATGGATGTGAGGGAAGTGTTGGAGGGTGTATTTGATCGACAGGAGGACGATGGTGCTGCGTTTTGGGAGAAGCTCAAGAGCGCGAAGAGGGTGACCCATCGACCACATATTACTATTGTTCATCAGAACTCGCTTCCGCTGGAGGGGGACCTGTGGCGTTTGTGCCAGGATGTTAACGCGCTAAAGGTTCCGCCTCTGTTTCGATGCAAATTGGGGAAGGTATTGTGGGATGGACGGGTGATGGTGTTGACTATTGAAAGTCTTGAGCTCGCCGATAATGGGGAAGACGACGAGACGGGCAAGAAGTTCTTGGATGGGTTGCCTGAGGTGACGAAGAGGAGGTTACATGTGACGGTAGGGACGGAGAATGCGAGTATTTCTCCTGTTGAGGGGAAGGCGCTTGTTGAGAAGTGGAGGGATGAGAAGGAAGGGAAAGAGGGGATTTGGGAGACTGAGTTGGATGGGGGTGGCATTGTTGTTGGCGGTCGGTTGAAGGGGTTGTTTTCATGAACCGCTTCTCGTTGAGGGACTTTGCACGGGAGTGCTGGGTTAACTTCCGGATCAGATACGAGGAATTTCAATTAATAATTGATATCACCAGTCCCGACGATCGGATACCATATGACACAAAGGGTAGAAGGAAGAAAGCATGTCACAAATGGTCCCTCCCTCCCCAAAAAATTGCTAGTAGTTTGCAAAAATACATTTTCATGCCACAGGTCCAGAGTCAGTTATTGGTACGCCCCTGGATGCCGTGTGGGAAATGATATGTTACATTTGCGGCGCTCCAGGCCAGGATTAGCGCCCTATAGAGCGTTGATCCCACACCGCGGTAATACCCAATGGACATACCACCGCCGATGGACGTAGACCCGGAAGGAGAGGACCGCGGCTTGCCTCCGTCTGTCGGTCTATCCGCAAAAAGGGACTCTCCTCCCACAGCACCCGATGCGGTCATTGTCAGTCACGGACCTTCAACAAATGTCGACACAGATTTTCCGGGAGGTCTTGTTGATCCCGATGCGATTCCCCCGCAGTTCAGAAAGGATTTCCATGACTGGAACGTGATCTTCAACCCAAGGGTAAAGAGGCAGCTGGATATCAGCTTGGCTCATACTTTGATGCACGAGGGGTAAACGTCCTTATTCCGGTGCCTGAGGTTGTATTTATGTTGCTATCACAGGTCGGCTGCATGTGTGACATTCTCGAGGGACGAAAAGTATCTAGCCACAGGATGCAAGGAAGCTATGCGGGTGTATAATACAAAAACCGGCCAAAAGATTTGGTATGTCCGTACTCATTAATGTAGCGGTTGACTGCAGTGCTTATGACTCCCAGCGTGCTTGCAGATATAGATATTAGCGGCGAAGCAGGTGGCGCGTATATTCTCTGCGCTCGTTTTAGCCCAGACCAGAAGTACCTCGCGACGGGAGCCAGCGACAAGCGAACTCGGGTATGTCACCATCTCCAGCATTCCTCCTTCTCTGTCACCAGCTCAGGTCCATCAGGTTTGGGATATCACAAAGAAATGCATTCACAAATTCTTTGACGAACCCCGAGAGGGGACCATGTCCCTCAACTTCTCACCCGATGGTCGTTTGATTGCTTCGTGCTGTGGAGAGGGATTCGTTAGGATTTGGGACATCATTGACGACACCTCAAAAATTCTCCCCATTAATGAATACGGCTCGGGTATCGATAAAGCATCGGTTCTTTCTGCCGCAGTTAGTCCCAATGGTCAGTATGTTGCTGCTGGTAGCACTGATTTCGTTGTGAGGATCTGGGATATCCGCACCAGCCGACTATTGGAGAGGTTACAAGGACCTCCAAGCCGGGAGGGACCAAGAGGCCGTGCCGATACTATTACCTTCACACAGGATGGAAGGGGACTTGTGGGTGGCAATCTGGGTGCGCCGTTGATGTATTGGGATGTTAGTGCGCTCGGCGGTCGGCTGGACGTGGTGGAAAGGAGAGGGAGGGATAGGAAGAGGTCAAGGAAGGGCTGCCCTCGCACTATGTTTACCAGCTATAAGGTATGTTTGATCAGCAGCTGCCCCTCTGATAGATAAAGTCCATCTGACTCCTAGTGTTAACATCTTGCTCATTTAGAATTTTAGCTACTTTGTTACCATTTCTCATGATGGAAATTGGGCCATTTCTGGATCAGAAGATGGTGGTGTGCATTTTTGGGATACAAGAAATGCAGCTGTGCAGTTTAGGCTTGCCCGCCGCTGGGGCATGGGTTTGTTATTCTTGACTTGAAGGATTTCGTCTTACAACATTCTTAGTCAGTTCAATCGATCTGAGTCATTCAGGGGACCTTCTTGTAACAGCAAGCTCTGATAAAAAAGTCCGAATTTGTATGTTTACCATCCCGATCTGCATATTCCTCAGGCTAACCTGGTTGCCCTTGATAGGGAATATTAAACCATGGTGTGATACCCCACACTAGCTCAATACAATAGGGAGTTCTCCTCGTTATACTGAATATTTCATAATATGCCTGCTACCTACCCCTGCTAAGGGCAGTTATTGATTAAGCATCAACCTAGGTCAGCCCCAGCAGAGGGCGCATCAGGCCCATATTCTGGCATTATTCGGAAGCGAAAGTTCACGACACCAGGTAAACACACCGCTGAGTAAAACTTGTTCGAGTGGGGTTCTGGATGATATGTTCCAGCCATAGATGATATATTCTCTCCCACCAGCTCATGTTCTTGCGCGAAGAGAAGTCTCGAAGAGCTTCTCGCTACTCACCACCAATCCATAACTGTGCTCTGCGGAGCTCCTAAAGTCGCTGGTCACATGAACAACCGTCACACGGACCGCTGAAGGGGGTCTATGATAAGCAGAATGCATCATCGCATCGCATCTCCTCCGTCAGGCCTCCCACAATGCGTGCATACTACTTTGACAACTTGCCCACTGACCAGCGCCTCCCACATGACTATATTCCCTCCCGCCCTGTTTCCGACGAGACCCTCAAGTCCATCAACGTCAAGTACTGGCATATCCCGGTCGAGGGCCATGAGCCCAAGATAGATGCCCTCGCAAACGAGAAGGGCTACAAGCACAGGGACATGCTCAACGTCTCCAAGACCGGGTTGGGTGATGTGAGTTGCGCTGGACCTGGATGTTCTTATTCATTTATACCTGATTACGTACATCATAGATGTATGATGAGAAACTCAAGACTTTCTTCCACGAGTGGGCGATGCGTGTCCTGTAGACGTTGTGATATACTGATGTGGCTCAGGCATATGCATGAGGATGAGGAAATTCGGTACATCCTCGAAGGGAGTGGGTTCTTTGATGTTCGTGGTGCGTTATCATCCTCCCTTTCACGGCTCGCACCCCCCCGGTAATGAGCAAAAATGCCCCCATTCTACAGAATCCCCTTCGGATGCATGGATCCGTCTTGCTGTTTCTCCTGGTGATCTTCTTGTCGTTCCTTCTGGAATTTATCACCGCTTCACTCTTGATGAGGGGGACTTTATCAAAACTATGCGGCTCTTCCAGGTCTGTTTTTTTTCGAGTGTCGACCTCACTGCTCGGTTGTTCATTTTTTATGCGGTATTCTCCAGGACGAGCCCAAATGGATTCCACATAATCGTAGCGAAGAAACAGACGCCAATCCTTTCCGTGTCAACTATCTCAAGGCAATTGGTGTCGGCGCCTGATGAGAGAAAGGAGGAGAATCAGGTATGAAGATAGCTATCCAACCCTTGATTACTGTATGAGATATCAGATACGTATGTCCGGTCTTTACGGGTTAAAAACCCATAAGATTTATGCACTTGAGGACTCGAGTTCTAGATCCGACTAGGTTCACCCGAAGTATTTGATGAATGAGGCTTAGACAGCTGGACTTGGTTAAGGTCTGGTAGAGGTCCACTTCTAGCACTAGATGAGTGTGGCACTGGCTGTCGAGAGCTATCAATAATAAACCCAAACTATTACTCTGGTGAGTAATAGGTTCAGATGGTTGTAGAGAGGAGGCGAAACAGAAGTACGAATTGCCCGGTAAGGTCAGGGAACTGGCCTTGTTCAAGGATACTCGGGTGGATGCTCTACGGGAAGCTATTCTTCCTGGGCTTGGGCTTGACGCTAATTCCGGGCGGTTGCTCTATACCCTCACCACACCGCCAACAAAAATGCACTAATGCCAGGCACAAGTTTTACTATAGTATCGCACTGTGACCAACTGCCAATCGTAGGTCGTCCCTCGTTCAGCTGAGCTTACGGAGCAGAAGACAGGTCTTCTAGGTTCTTCAGAGCGAGCCATGGACGATGTCCGGGGAACTATTTAATCTTACAGCACTGCCTAATAACAAAAGGCTCACAGCATTGGGACTAGGCCGAACTCCATGTAGAGCCGTGTCTCTAGTTATGCACGCCACAGCGAGGCTGTAGGGAAGTAAGAAGACGAAAGTGAGAAGGCTAGTCTGATCCTAAGGAGAGAACGGCGCCGAGTTATGGGCGTTTGTAACAAGAAGTGCCGCCAGCGCCATCATGGTACCTTTGATCTGTACCTTGTACCATATCGCGTCCGAAGCCACAGAACATGTTGTGCTCGCGCGAACGGTAGAGACGGACGTAGATCCTTGAGCCAAGTTGTCAATATCCGGTAATGGGCGTTCAATGTGTCACCTCTAAGGAGGGTTAGAGGGAACAGTTGAATTAGGGGCTTACAAATTGACAAGCATCAGCCTCAGCCGCTATTCGCAAAGAAGCTAAAATGACCACCCAGCCGTTCTCGATGACTATTAGATCAACTTGCTTCTGTCAGAGCACAATAACCACGGGGCGCACCATCAGACGCTTGTACTGGTATATAGCCCCGTAGAGGACACTATCATGATCTGCAGAACACGAGCCCCCGCAGTTGAAGTTTCTCAAAGATGTTAAAAACTCTCCTCGTCGCCTTTTTCTCCCTCGCCGTTTGCGTTGCGGGGGTAGCGATCAAGTACCCATTCTCAATAGCTCCTCTTGCGGCCATGATGCTGATCGCTGCATTCTTAGTGACCTTACGGATTTGCTCAACTCGTTGAGCATCAGTGACGAGGCTCTCGCTCCTGAGGCGAACCCCGTGTACAATATTGATTGTTCAAGGTACTACACCGGCCCACACCGTACTCTACTGTTACCCTACTGACCTGGTATCAGGTATCCGAATGTCTGTATCAATTGGTGTTACTTCGTCTACTGTGAGTTCTATCAACATCAAACGATTCCAAGGTACAAGTAACTCACGAAAATCACCACAAGGCAAAACCGCAAGGACTAACCCCTGGACGGTCACTGTCAATCGAAGCGCAAACCTCCGTTCACAATCGGACTGCAAGTCCCCCAACAGGTGCAGTGCAACGACCCCCCAGACTGGATGGCCCAAAAACCCGAACACCAGTATGTACATACATATATGCTACCCCTCAACTGAGTGCCTCTGGCACGCTGGTTTTTTTATTTCCGAATTTGACACGCATCCACGAAGGCTGGAGCTGTGATGAGCAACCCAAGAATACGAATGACGAAGGAGGCGTATTTGCTGCTACCAGGTGTATGCCCTCCGGTGAAAATTCGGGTATGGAGAGTGAGAAAAGTGGTAATTTCTCAGTGCTTATTTTTATTTCTTTTCAAGGCGAGGGAGCTACTTGGGCAGGCTTCATCAGTCAGTCCTCTTTGGCGAGAGGACCCAGATGGGGACTAACAAATTCATTAGACAAGTCCGGTGCTACGATTGCGGATGGTGTAAAAGTGGACGTTAAACTAGGTGCGTCGTTTGAATTACCATGGCGATTCCTTGTGTTGAATTTGTTGATCCCCTAGTTTTCCCTACTGGTACCAAAGCGACAGGTCACTGCGGGCCACTGGCGAGCCCGCCTACCCCAGCGGGATGTGTGCCTCCTGTTCAGAGCAATTCGCCCGGTGTCGCCTCAAATGGACCTCGCCAGCGCTGAGGTGTAGTCAGGAAGTTGAAGTAGAGGTAAAAAGGATTTCGGTCTAGTACTCGTTTCAGAAAGCTAAGTTTCGATAGGAAGTTTGTATGCCCTCCGTGTATTTGTAGCTCTCAAATCCTAATTCTATGAATAAGGTGCTGATCTATGAGTGTAAGATCTGGGGGAATTTTCGATTTAGCACTCAGGGTCTGCATCCAAGGTCTGCTCTGCGACCACCGCCCTAGCACTTTTTGTAAGGAACCACTCGGTCACGGACCTCTAGTTATGTTATTTTCGAAGCAGGTGCTCCTGGGCGACAGGTCATTGTCATTGTATTTATAAATATTGTGCGTCTCGTTCGAACGAGTAACAGACCAGGGGTTAATAGCAGGGGGATCATACGGACGGGCAGCTTTACAGCAGTTCTCGATTCTGGTGACGTTGAATCTCAAGCGAAGGCTGACCAAACAGAAGCAAACAGGACCATTTCGCAGTCCTCCTAGCAATCTATCACTCCTTCGTGCTCAAACCTCAAAGAGCTCTCACCCGACTGCATCGCCTGCTCTGAGCTGCACGCACCGGAGCTCCAGGGCGTACCATACATCCCATTTGTTTGATGCGATGAGAATGTGCTGGATTCTCCCTTCCCTACTCCGGATCCCCACCCTTTAGAGACTCACTATCCGAGACACCCATCTCGGAGACGAGCAATGGGCCACTACCCCCATCGTTTGTCGCTGACAAGTGCTCGATCTCGGCAGCTGCTACCACGAGAACGGGGATTTTAACTGATCCTGTACTGAGGGGATCATGGCCACCGTGGGTCCCACCGTCGACAAGTTCTCACTACGGCTGTCCCCAACGACAGCCTCTTTGCCAAGCCCTCTGAAACTCCGCTCTAAAAACTCCGTAAGCTGCACATCGCCCCCTTCTTCCCCGTCGACAGCATTGTCAAAACCATTTCCAACCTCGCTGGATCACCCATCGATCCACTATCCATGCAGTGCTACGAGGATGATGTCATTTGATGTTTGTACTGCTTTGGAGGATTTTCTCACTCTCAAGCTTGAGCAGGGCCCTGGATTTTACAAGAGGCTTGCAAGGATCGACGTTTCAGTCACCGCTGCCGGGTATGCTCTAATAGAAGGGGAGGTGGAGGAGCGGACGAGGACTGCGAAGAAGTTGCAGGAATTACTAAGGCTCTCGAGTGCTGTGGGCAGCTATGGCTTTGACTAGCGACCTGTTGCGAGCTCAAGGGGGGCTCGCATGTCGCTTGCAGTCAAGGCGGGTGTTGGTATTGGAAAGGATGGCGGTGGTGGTGGCCAGAGTTCCTCAGCTGCTGCTACTTCTGCTAGACCCATTGGAAAATCTAGGTCGATGACGATCTACTAGGCGCTTTGTTTTGGGACTATACCTTGGTAGTTTTTGTGGAAACTTTTTTTACATTATGCATCCCTTTATCATAACCTATCAATAATATTTCCCTTTCCCCTAGTCAACGATTCTAGGCCGCCACAGTGGTGCTCGTTTTTTTTCTTCCTTCTTCCTGTTGTGACTGTATTGCTATTCGTGACTCCCGTGCTTTTTGTTCCTGTAGTGCATTTTGTGAATCTAGTGCTTTTTTTGTTCTTTCTGCAGTTAATGCTGTTTCTGCCTCTCGTGCTCTTTGTCTCTTTGCTTCTGCCTTTTGTTTCTTTGCTGCTTTTTCTTCCCTTGCTCTTTCTGCGTTTTTTGCTCTTTCTGCCCTTTGTATTACTTTTGCGAATTCACGTTGCTCTTTCTCCCGGAGTGCCTGCGCCTTTTTTTCTAATGCCGCAATGTTCTACTGTAGGCATCAATCAGCAGATCAAAGGAGAAATGAGATTCTGTCGTGCCACTGTTCTCTTTTTTGCCGATTTTGGTTTCTTATTTTTCTGCACCTCTCGTGCTGGTACGTTTGGTATCCGGCTTTCCATGCCGCCCCACTGTTGAGATCGATCAGTGGATCAATAGAGAAATGAGATTCGGTCATACCCCGAATATTTTATCAACGTCTGCTGGATAATCTCTACACCAACTCGTTGTAGAACGGCCACGTTATAGGCAGGATTTTGGAAGATCTAAGATACTGCTGGAGCTTTTTGCTTTTGTAATCCCCCTTTTCCTCACTAGCCAAGGGTTTATATACCATTGACCCATGTTATCCCCGGAACCGCGATTTTATTGGGTAATCGGACATTTGCAATTATGCAATCACATGCGACCTAGAATGATTTGTGAGCTTCAATTGTTATCATAAATGGGGACGTGATTTTTTTGTTGGTTGTCGTCAATAAGTGGGCACCGAAACCAATCCTGGGTCCGAGCCCAATCCGGCGTATTTTGTACACCTGGCTCACCTGGCTTTAGTGGTTGTTTGCATGTCCGAGCACTCAAATTCCTCAGGTGTATTCAATATCCAGCCTCACGAGAGTCTACAGGATCGAAGTTCTGTTGAAACGCCAGTTTTTGCTCACCGTCTATTATCCATTTTCATGTATGTTACTAGATAGCAACGAGATCGCGCTTCATCACTATGTAAATAGTGGTACATAGTCCTCAGGTAGAGAGATAACTTGACTAGGATCCAATTCTTCCATTTGGATCCTAGTGATCCGTGAGACATATGCTTGGCTTGATGTGCCACTTTATGTAAATATTCTCCTTAAGTTTACGAGGCGTAGATAAATTTCAAAAAGGTATCGGGCATGGAGTGCTATCCACTTAAAATTGCTCCCCCCTCTCTTTCGGGGTGGTTATCTGTTTTGTTTGAGTTATCATTCCCTGGTGCTCCGTGGCTGTTTGTTTGTTTGCTTTTTTCTTTTTGGGGGACTAAGGTTGTTCAAGATCCAAGTGGGGATCATCAGTGAGTTTTAAAACCACTATACTTCACCCTTGATTGAAGGTCCCCCCCGATTGCCGCTTTCTCCCTTAATCCTTTCAGAATCTCACCAAATCTGGGATATGAATTAAGGTGGACGACATTAGGATCCAGCACCTTTATGTAAGCAGACCAGGGTTAGGGTTATCAACCACATGACTAGACAAATTGCCCATCTGAAATCTTCTTCAAGCACAAGATCTCCATGGGAGTAATGTACTGGCTTTTTCAGAAAAAGGGGCACAGCTGCAGCTCCAGAGGATGTCTGAAAGGGCCCTATTAGGACAAAGAGGGTACATTGGATAGGCTAAGCATGGGCTTGAGTATGTGTGACAATGTGATGTCCTGTGCATTTTCCCACATGCCTTGTGACTTGTAAATCACTTGATTGTGTAGATGAAGTGGAAGGTCACATGACCAGGTCAGATGCCAATACAATTGCATCATGTGTTGTATTAATAAGCATATTTATAAGCTGACAAAATGGTTGTCTGAAAAATCTTTTCTTTTGCAAAACATACACATTTATCAAATTAAAGCTGATTATGATAATAATAAAAATTGAGTAACTAGTCAACAATGGTTGAAGTTATCAAATTTCTAATTCTTAGGACCTCTTCCTATACTCCATACACATGTTCTCCAGCAATCATAATTTGCTTAAGGTAATGTGGTGGTGAGGAGTTGTTGTTGACTTTGTTGCTTATATAAAGGTGCTGGATCCTAATGTTGTCCATCTTAGTGGCAATGTCAATACCACATTTCAATTTGATTTATTGAAGGTTATGCAAGGATATGGGGCTGGGGTAGCTGAGTCCCATGTTGAAGTGTGAATATTATGGACAGATGAAACAAATATCAACAAGCTTGGGTCATATGGGAAAATGTATAAGAGGGAAGGACTCTTAGACAAAACTATTATTCCTACTGTTAAGCATGAATGCAGTGATAACATTATGGTATGACAGGCTATGCAGTGGAAAGGAGTAGGAATGCTAGTAGAGGTTGAGAGGATCATAGATATAGAGCAGTACTGTGAGATTTTGGAGTGTGGGATGGTGAATAGCTTTGAAACTTTGGAGATAGAGGAGGAGGAGTGGATATTCTAGTAGGACAATGACCCAAAATACAAGTCTAAAAGGGTAGTAGAGTGGTTTGAAGATAACAATATGCAAGTTCTACTATAGCTTGCACAATTCCCTGACCCCAATTCCATTGAACACCTTTGGATATACCTGAAGGACTGGTTGAAGGGATATGAGAAACCACCTGAGGGAATACATGAATTATGGAACAGGTTGGTGGTAAAGTGGGATAGGATTGCTGCAGAAGGGTGTCATAAACTTTTAGAAAGCATGACCAGAAGGCTCAAGGCAGTTATCAAGGCAAAAAGAGGCTATACAATGTATAAATGAGGAAAATAGTAGAGGGTTAAAAAAACTGTCCCAATGAGTTAATATTTTAAATGATTAATTGCTCCATTACGTCTCGGACAAATCACGTGATTTAAACGGATTCGGGATCTCAATATGCTATATTATTATTGTCTATTTTCCCAAGTATTTATGTAATCACCCTGGTCCACTAGTAGCTGAGCTTTCCTAATAGTGAAAACATTTGGACAGTTTTTTGACCCACTGTATGCATTATTGGGCTCATACAAGGTAGGTAGGAAGTGGAAAATTAGTTGCAACTAGATAGTGTTATTGAATGTGTAGGCTAAATGAGCAAGACCAAATTAAAGGAGCAAGACTAATAAAAGAGAGTGTGTAAGTTCAGTAGTTGAATGTATAATAACTTCTGCCTCTGATGAAGGGTACAAGTAACTCATACATCGAAGGAGGGGGGTTTAAAGGATGGTTCATAGATGTTTCTGTAGGTGTAATCACCCCAGTGAATGAATATATGGGGAGGGGAAGGTAGAAGATCAAAGGTGGGCTGGGCAGTAATTAAAGCTATGAGGTCACTGCTGTTTTGATGGACAGTAGTTATGGGGCTATCTAGAGCTGAGGGGCCAGCTGCATTGTTTACAGATGACAAGGGTAGCTGGGAAAAAAATGAGAAAGGTGTGGTTGGGGAGGCATGTTAGGGGAGAATAATGCACTGGAACCAAGTTGATATTCAGGTGGTGATTAAAATTGCCACCCATGCTATATATATACATAGTGGCCTGTGCACAGACTGGGTAACCAAGCACTATGTAAGCTACCAGTAATAATGTACACAAACAATAAACAAACAACTATTAGTAATGAAGTCACTTGGGGATCGGACTCGGAGATGGGGGTGGCTGAAGGCTGAGACTGGGCTTGGCATTGGGCATTGGCTAGAGAGGCCAAGCCCAAATGTCCAACTGCAGGCCCTTAGATGTACCTTGTGTAAGGGGGAGCACATGCCACCAGTCCCCTTACAAGGCAGGACTCCAGGGAGAATTTGCCAATAGCCAGGGTGGCTAGTACATCTACATCCATTGGGTGACCTGCCAAAGGGTCCAAAGCAGCTACTGTCTGCTTGTTATGAGGAAGATCAATGAGTATGGTGGTTTGCAAGATAAGTAGTTAGTTGCTGACCTCACCAAGGGCTAGATCCACCACAATTAGGCTGGCTGTGATGAGTGATCCAGATACAGCAGATGAGGCCACTGAAACTGCATGGGTTGAATACATTGAGCAGGACTCTTAGATAGGTGTACTTAACCTACCATACTGAATCCTGCTGAATGTAGAATCTTGGCCCAACTGTTCCTTACTATGGCCTTGGTTGCATTGGGAACCTTGAGGTTAGATATTGAACTTTGAGTCATCATATAAAAAATTAACCCATACCTTTGTGTAAGCACAATTTATTCTTCAGCCTTTCATGTGCATGGGAGTATCTGGTGGTTCTGCTGGGACCAGAGGAACTGTGGACTTCCTGTGGGACTGACACATGATGTGGTCATTTGGCTTTCCACCAAGCCACTACCCTATTGGCTAATGGACCAATCTCATCTGGTTCACTATCAGAACTGATGTTGCCTTCTCTTTTGAGACCTTTCCCACCTGTCAAAGCCCCTGCCCTCAATGCCCCATCACTACTAAATGTCCTGCCACCACTCCCAGATGCCTCTCTTTTGTGTACCATTGGTCCAAATACCATAGACCTTGGGGTCAACAGAACAAGAAAGCACTACTTGCAGATATACATGGTCAGTGTTTATATTAAGATCAAGCCTAACAACTCACTGATGACTATCCTGGAGTCTCAGATGCTAGCTCCTGTTCACCCTTTCATGTCAAAGAGGTTTTGGCCATTGGGTTCACTAATATAGGGATTAAACAACAACTTCCCTTCTCTGCTGAGCAAAAACCACCTAAGGCCCTCCTTATCAATCCACTGAAAATCACATGGGAGGCATGTTTACAACCAAACCAAGCTTTCAGAACTGCCTCCAACCCTTGCAAAACTGGAGTGGAGAGAGCTCATTCCATATTGCTAGCCCATATTTCTCAAGATAGGCCACATGGGGGCCACTTGGAGCAGTAACACAGTTCAAGGCATCCTGTTCCTTTGCTTAATGGCGTCCAGTGATCAGTGATAACCACACACCTCAACTGGGCCCTTGGGAATACAAATCACTGCAGAAACACCAATGAGCATACCTCCCCCTCCACCAGAGCCATGGATGGAGCCAGCTCCCTGCTACCCAATAGTTAGTGAGGATATTTGATGGTGCATAAATTGACCAGGATATAATTACTCACCATGGGCTTCCTTGTTTCAGGTGGTCTAAAACCTCTCATGGTTTCTGCTCTTGCTTCCTTCACGCTGGTAAGCAGCCCAAGCCTGCTTTGACTAAGCTCTGTTATTTGGGTTAGGGGTTTGCTCGTGAGGAGCATGGGGTTCGACACAGGATGTCTATACAGACTTGGTCCTGTCCTACTAAGCGTGACTTGGAGACAACGGAGCACTATAGTCCAGCTGGTTTAGAGGCAAAGAGTTATAGGAGGCAAGAACTGTATAACACTAAGATAAGGATACAAGGTAATGTACTGTATCCTTATATACTTCTAAGTGTGGCTGTACTCCTACTATAATAGTCTGGACCAGAGTAACTGTGAGTCAGAGATAAGAAACATGAGGCATATACTAAGAATAGTCCTTCTGATGTACACTACTGATGGTTCTATAGTGACATGGGAATGTAAACTAAAAATAACTGTCCTTTGGATGAGACTTCTGATAACATTAGGTCCTTTTCTAGAGTTGTTTTCCATTACAACTCATTAGTTTCCTTCTTCTGGGTATTTGGCTAGATAATTTGGTTTGTAGTAGTCAACTTGGGGTTGGTTGGTGGAGTCTGGTTGAGGGGGGATGATGGGTGAAAAGGTAGGGGTAGGGGTTCTGTGGAGATTGAGTACTGTGGCAGTTTCTGGGGAGGGGGGCTGTCCTGGATAGAATATGTCATATAGGAGTTGTCTGAAATGAGGGCTTTCAATTCTATCTTCTGTGGGGACGATTTGGTTTTCTTCAGAAAGAACTGCATGGTTCTCCTGTGATGTTGGACTTGGTGACCTTGTGATAGCATTCCTCATAATAGTCATTGTTAGTGAGGTCGATGTATTGACTGTGAGTGGAAGGGGTTGTTGTGGGATGGATTGCTGGAGTTCAGGAGTAGGGGGTGTGTCAGGTCTTTCAAGCAGGGCACTTGGTCCATTTATGGTGTGGTTGGAAGACTGCGCAGTGGGGGCATCTATGTTTGATGCAATCATATGAGTAGTGTCCTGGGGCATATTGTTTGCATCCAAGACAGGCAAATTGTGGGCAATCCATAGCCCAGTGTCTAGTATGTCTGCATTGAATGCAGACCGATCTGTCAGTGGTTTGGGGGTTGGTTTGTGTGTGAATGGATTGGGGGAGTTCCGAATTGGGATGTTGTTATTGGTGACGGTGTGGGTGGTGTTCTTGGTGGGGGTGAGAAGTCTGAAGGAATTTCTGATGTTGGTGGACTTCTTTCCCTTGCTGGGAGTGGTGGTGGTGATTGTGGTAGGGGTTGTCATGGTAGTGGTGGGGGAAATGGTTGTGGTAGGGGGCTGCAAGGTATGTATCTCATCTCACTTGGGTAGGTTCTTCGACACCTCAGACATGAGGCTCAATCTTGAGTGGAGAAGTCGCTCGAGTGATTCTGCCCAGGCATGTTGCGTATTGTATGCAGTAGCAAGAGCCTTAGTCTGTCATACATGGTAGGTATAGTTGTACAGAGTTGTTGGTCGTATTCTGAAATTGGAGAGTGTTCCAATTTATTTGTAAAGGCTCCATCAGTGGCAGCCTTGCACAGATCTCCATTAGAAGGGTGATCTGGTCCATGTGGTTGTACTCCAGCTGTATGGTATCTAAGGGAGATGGCTGGGGCAATTGTTGGTTCTGGGGTGGCATTGGGGTTGGGGGTCTCATCTCTGAGGGAGGGTGTAAGCAGCGGCAAAGGTGTGAGAGGGGGTATTGGGAGACAGGGCCGGAACAGGAGTTGTTTGAAGTGTTGTATGTTTGACGCTTGCATTATTAATGATGATGATAGAGGATGATGAGGAAGTTGGGGAGGTGTTGTGGAGTAAGGGGGAGTGGTTTGAGGGCGATTGAGGTTGAGGTTCATGGGCATCTTTTTAAGTGTGTTTGATGTGAGAGTGAAGTTGTCTTTGGTAGGTTCTGGTGGGTTCCTGATCTTTCTGGGGAATTCCATGAGCTTCTTTATACTTGGTTAGGTATTCTTTGGTGTTTGCATGGAGTGTTTTATCAGTGATCCACTCATTCTCCATGTGGGAGTATCCTTTCCATTTGACATAGTATTGAAGTTTTCCGCAATATCGGCAGTGATTAAGAATAGCTTCTATTTTGTATTCTTCTTCTTTGTTGATGATGTCTGGTGGTGGTGGAGTCGGATGAGATCCGTATGCTTCTGTTTTGGTATATGGGGTTAGAAGATTTTGGTGGAATACCGGTGATACACTGATTTCATGCCTATACATGAATTCCATACTCCGGAATAATTCTCTACATAGAATCATTGGCTGTATCATTAAAGAACCCTATAGAGGATTGGTACTATGTCCCATAGTAGCCAGTTTGACTGAACTGAGGATATTCAAGCCTCAGAAGTGTTCAAACCAGCTCATTATCACTAAGCTTAGTGAACCAAGCTATCAGAATGCTTTCTGGAGGGATTCCAGACTCTACATAGCCTATTGAGTATACTCCGGTCACAGCCAGGGACCTTATGAGCAGTTTTCTGATGAACTCGGATTGTTGGAACCTAAAGAATGTACATAGCGGCTGTTGCAGGCGTATTATGCCCATAGTGAGCCCAATAATGATGACCAGACCACGGAACGGAACGTCCAACATTTGGGAGGTGACACCCGATGCCCAAAACCCTAGACATGTCAAAGACTCATAATTAACAAGTGCTTTGTGGGTCCTGGCACCTTGGCATATTGCCTGACTGAGATTAATTACAATGGATCAAGGGATTGCTCATATGCCATGCATTCCAATCATAATTGATCTGGAGGCTTAAACGCACTTGCATGGAGACAGAATAATGCAGACAAGCACAGAACATGTCTGGCTGGATTGCCATTTGTCAATCAGAGAAAAACCCATAACCCAGGGCAAAGTAGAAATGCTACCGAACCTTCCAAAATATTCTGCAGTACCTGTAACAATTAAGCTTATTGTTTTCTATTTCATATTTACTATCTCTCATATGTATCTAAACAATATAAATATGGTCGTGCTTGTCCATGGAGAAGAAAGAGGTCTCACCCCCGCTTCCACACACAAGTCTGCAAGCCATGATCAAGAACGGTTTCAAAGGACTATTTAGTGTGCATTGTTAAGTGTGATTTCTTTGGTCATTGACCAACCCAGAGACAGAGACAGAGAACAGAGCCCAGAGTTTAGAGTTCCAGAGTGCTAGAGACAGAGACAGAGACAGAGAACAGAGTTCAGAGACCAGAGACCAGAGACCAGAGACCCCACGCTTTGAATTGACAGGGATTGTCCTTTCATTGTTGCACTGTATGGCTAAGATAACTTCAACGGCTGTTTGTTAACCTCTAAAACCCTACTCTCTTGAATTTTGCTGTCAGAATGCACCCCCAGAACACCCTAAAAGACGAAACTGTTCATTATCTATCTCATATCACTTGTACTAGCTTAAGCTTATTGAATTTCGGCTAAGCTTAGTGAGAACAAGCCCTCCATCTATATTAAAAATCCATGAATGTTTCTACCTTTTCATCTGGAGCCACCATGAGGGGGGTTTTCAGTTGAATTTCATGGGACAAACACCAAAAGACTTGGACACTGGCCCGCCTTTCACCTGCGAAGCAGAAAAAGGTTCAAGCAAAGACTGTAAAGTCACCCAAATCTCTTCGAGAGCAGTCTCAGGAAGATTGACCCCCCCAAAACAGAGGACTACTCAGAATTCTAATCGTCCAGAGGTTTCTGAAGGCCTCATTGCTGCTAGTACCTCTTGAAAGCGAAAAGATTCCTACTGGTTCTATAACTGCAAGCACAGCAAGCAGTTTAGCAGTTGCAGTATCAAGAGAAGTCATACTGCTGATCTCTACTGCTCCCAGAATTACTATAAGGCTTCCAGCCTCAGTTTGCAACATAGCGCATATTCTGCACACCAAAAAACCAGGACGGCCAGACCATTCCTATGCTAAGCTTAGTGTTACCAAACCAAAACTCGTTTCATACAAACCCCCCTGGTGCCTCTATGGTACCACAGATATCACAGTCAACTCCAACTGTACAGACAAACAAACTATGCTGTCTACGATGACTATAGCTAGTAAAATGGGACATGAGCATATGCCAATTCCCTTTAGCAATAATGCTCCCAGATGGGATGCATCAAAACCACAGACATTGAGAAATTATCTCTGGATGCTTGAATGGCTCTTCATGATAACAAAGATGGCAGACGATGCAGAAAGGATAAATTGGGCAGTGTCATACATGGACCAGGATATCCATGAAGAGTGGATTGAGTTTTTGCGGAGTTCCTAGCAGGGAGCTGGGACCGGCTTTGTAGAGAGATTAAAGAAAGAATATCCTGAGACTGTGGCAGCCAAGCAGGGCTCAGTGCGATGCTTGAGGGAACTCTGCACAGAGAGTAGAGGCATTGCGATGAATGATGAGCATAAAGTCTTGGACTTCAAAAGGCGATTCATTCTAGAAGCAGAGAAGTGCCTGAAGTTGCCAGCAGTAGTCTTGAACCAAGAGCTAGTTGAGTTATTTACAAGCGCACTAGACTCCGTGTTCCAGGATGTACTCAATGCAAGATTAGTGATCACCAGGGTGCATAGAACCGCGAGTGATGGGTCGGCACTAACTGCAAAGGATTTACACGAAGAGGACCCCTATGATTGGAGGATCATCATGGATAAAGCCATTGAAATTTCGATTGGCAAAACACTTATGTGATCCCTTCATCAGGATTCAAGGCTGGTGAACTTGGCATCGATGAGCCATCCACCTGTGATGTCCAGAACAGGGACTTATGACCCTGTAGTAAAACAAGAGCTGCAAAGCTTAAAGCAGAAGTTTCAGGATGAAGTCTTGCAGATGGCAGGCAGTCTTGCTGAGCTTAAGGACCTCATGAATATCCAGGGGCATACTTTAAAATCATACTTAGAGAGTTTGGCGAAGGACGGACATAATCATGCCAGCTATATCATGCTCAGAGGAATACTGGAAGTGGGCCAGCAGGGTTGCTTTCCGATTGCAAGTGTTTCTACTGTTGGTTATTGGGGCATAGTTGGTTATTCTGCCTGGACATGGAGGTGGATAAACAAGCTGGCCGAATTAGAGTTGAAGGGAACAAAATATATATGGGAGATGGCTCAAGTATCCCTCGAGGAGAAGGGCCTATTAAAGAGAAAGTAGCAAAGTACTATGCGACAAAGGGACAACTCTTCATTCAGATACCAGAACTGCCAGAGGTTGAGCCTGAGTTACTGCAAGTGCCAGCGGCAGCAGTGTTTGCGCAGAAAGCATTCCCAAGGTCAGAAAGCCAAAGGTCGCCAGCGGAAGAAGAAATCTGCCATCTGAAGCAGTGCATGGAAATGTTGGAAACAGCTACCATCCATGCTGGGAGTGCCCTAAAGGTTAAGCTTATGACCAGAAAGGATGATAATGTCGAAATACAGTCTTTGGCCAAGCAATTGGCCCAGATACAGGCTAAGCTTAGTGGTTTGGACAGATGGTACACCCTTGGCAAGCCAGTATTTGGACACCAGGAGTGGCGCGAAGACTTGGAACTCGGAGTCAGGTTTCTAAAGGGTTCGAGGAAGGAGCCAGCTCTGAAGAAGAAGGTCACCTTTGCCAGAGGAACAGACTCCTGAGGATGCATTGGATTCTGGACAATCAGAAGAATCAGAAAATGAGGAAATAGGGCAGACAATGGAGAAATCAACGTGTGCAGTGGTAGGGGAATTACCATATAGAAATGTGAAACCACTGCACCCAGTCGTTGAGGTACCACTGCTGCCTGTCAGAAGGATGGAATCATCCAAGAAGGAGCCTGTGTATAAGCACTAGGCCCCTATAGAGAGGAATGTCGATGTTGAGGAAGTACTCAGCAGGGTATTGAAGTGAGAAGCCTCAGTATCACATGGAGAACTCTTGGCATTGTCACTTTTATACAGGAATGCTTATAGAGAGCGAATTATGAGAAAACAGGTACCACAAATCAGAGCTTAATAGCAGGAATTGGACCCTTGGAAGATGATACAGAACATATGGAAATTAATGGTGGGCTAGTACAGGTCATGATAATGGAGTTAGCAGACGGTTCTCGGAAGTATGATACAGTGCTCCAGAAGCTCAGCAACACAAGCCCCTGGGTAGCTCAGGATCCAATCATGCAGTACTTGGAGCACTCCCCAGAAGGGACAGGGGACAGCAAGTATTTATTGCTAAAGAATGGGAACTGTTGAGAGTAGTTCCGACTCTGATAAATGGCATTTGGCGGAAGGCCTTGCTAGATAGTTGTACACAGATTGTATCCATGAGTCTAGGAAGCAGTGATTGCATGTCAAGTGTTCTTGGGACCCAGACACTACGATTAATTTGCAAACTGTGAATGGGCAGGCCTGAAAAGAACTTGTGGTGTTGGCAAAGAATGTAGGGCTTTACCTTGTGGGGGAGCTACAATCTATTTGCAAGTTCACATTGTTTGTAATCCTGCATATTGAGTACTCCTGGGATGGCCATTTGATGTAATGACAGCTAGTGAAGTCAGGAATAGCGCCAGTGGCAAGCAAACCTTGGTTATTACAGACCCAAATACCAGAGAAAGAGCTGTGTTACCAACTTATGCTCGAGGAGAGTGTAATCCTCCTAAGCTTAGAGAAAACAGTCAAAATTTTCAAGAAACCTCAATGAGTTGACTGAGGGACAAGGAGAGGTGGCCTGTATAATAGACTATGATGATGAGAAGGGCCCTCTCATCGCACAAACACTAAGCTTAGCGAAAGGAAGCTTCTCAGAGGCTGAGCTACAGCTAATGTTCATTGACTAAGTCATACACGATGAGGACTGCCCACAGGAAGATAAAGCAATGGCATTATGTGCCTAGGGCGCATAGCCAATGTGCAGGATACTGAGGGTCAGGAAATAACTATCTTCGAAACTGAAGAAGATGACGAAGATACAGTACAATGCCTGGCTGGGAAGAAATATAAACCAGTCACCTTAAAAGTGAGACCAGTGTTGGGTGATTTACTTGAGAGATTCAGGATAAAACAAGAAATAAAAGGGGACCTGCTGGCAGAAATGCCTGAGCTTAGTATGCATCCTCCAGAGTTTGCCCCGACAGGCAGATATACTG